>JAYMTA010000335.1:0-31129 GCA_036897625.1 Pelargonium cotyledonis | reverse complement strand
GGAATGGTATATATCCCTAGAGTTAGGCTAATTTGAATTCTGTTCAGGTAGTATATATCCCTTAATTATAGGATCTATCACTTTTCTAGCTACTAGGGAAACATGTATATATTTGATCCTGATGAATGATTAAATACAGTGAAATTATTTCTTCTCAGTTTCTGTCAGTACATGTATATTAATAATCCAAGTACGCTACCTAACATCTTATTGAATGCATTTTTTTATGTAGGTGGATTCTAAGTCTTCAACAATCTAAATTTTAGCAATACGAACTCACGCATATTGAAATATCTGCCTGGGAGAGGTTGAACATAGCCCATCTCCTTCCAGAGTCTCATCTCACTGTATGTCACTCCAGAACGGGATCACCAAATATTATCCGTGGGAAGTTTTTGTGATGTCACAGCTTTGCTTCAAGCATAATGGATGAAAAGGGAGCCACATTATAAGAGCTTTCAATGCCTGGAACACCTTCGGGAGTGAAGTCGTCTGGTGACTCCAGATTAGTGTCCGCCTGCAATTCAACAGGAATCGTTGGACAAGAACTTGGATTTTATCAAGTAATCGACAGACAGGCGTACATGCATAAGCATATTAAGAGCATCATACAGAAGCAAGGCTAATAATAATGGCAATCAACATTGGCTTTGGCAATTCCTACTTTGTTTTTCTATAAGCATTCTTCTCACAAAGAAGCAATTTTTTTTTTTCACTTTTTCAATTTAATTGGAACTGTTTGGCGGTTTGCTAATTTTAAGAGGATACAAAAACTCAATTAATGGATATGACTTAAAGTCGTCAAGAAACAATGCAATGATTTCAAGTGCATTTAACTAGTGCATGTTGCATATGACGCAGATGATCACTAAACTGAAGAAGACAAACTTTGCATGCATATCATATAAGAGAAATAAACTACTAACCACACGACACCAGCGCCTCTGTTGTGTCGGTGGAGGTATTGCGACTTTAACAGCAAAGTCATGAGCATTGAATGCTAGATAGATATCTCTGTTACTGTCATGAAGCCTGCAAAAAAGACATTTAAACAGATGCCCTCAGCATCCGTGTATCACACTCCAACATCTGAAACATAGTATTGTGAGGCACACAGTTCTGAGATTGAGGTAACTAAAATTTGTTTATTATCTCAACTCATCTTGCATCTATCTCATTCTATAACATCAGTGGTTTAAAGACGAATTAAGTGTAGTTGAATCGTTTCCTGTATCCTCAGTAGGGTTCAATAAAGAATACAACAATTTTTATTGGAAGTAAGACTTTTACTCTATAAACAAAATACAATTAAATATATACAAGAAGAAGCGCAAAAGAAAGAAAGAAATACAATGTGGCATGATAACCTATTAATGTCAACATTCTGCTGATTTATGCTCATTGACTGCATAAAACAATGAAGATATTGTGGGGCTATCCTGTCACACAATAACTATGCTGGCAAAAAATTTGTCTAGAATATTCATGTTCCACTAATGATAAATGCACAACTTACGTAAATGCAAGGAATTTGCTATCGTAATTGCCCCAGTTATCCTCATGCCATGTTACATCATTCTACAAAAAGTAAGAACCATTTTATGAGCTTTGCAAAGGTGAGTGCTTACATTTAGAAACGGAAAATGTAGAAATAAGACACATAAGCAAAATGATAATTACCTTGCTAAGAAAGTTCTCGTGAGCAAATACACGATGTGTCTGCCGAAATTTTATAGCCTCTGAGAAAAACCTGAAGAGACTATTCTTCCTTGCTTCCAACTATGTTAATCAATAGGTCATACATTGGTCACTATCTGAGTTGACATCATCAGAGAAAAAAGAGACGTGGAGATTACAGGCTTACTTGTTTCCACAGGAAATTATTAATAGCAGAATCGTGCCCATAACTGTTATTGTTTCCATAGCGTGTATGTCCGTATTCATCTCCCATCAGCATCATTGGAGTTCCCTGGTTAGATTCAATTCCATAATTGTATTATTGCTACAAGTTCACTGGCATCATCCACGATGGACAGTGATACTCATTCCAAACAAAATATTCAAACCCATAATATAATGGGCATAGGCTTTATAGTCTTGAGGAAAATAATTTCCACCTGTAAATGCTTTTGGAAGAAAATGTTTTCCTGAACAGTTTCTAGTTATCATTAAAAAACAATTTCCTTTTGAAGAAAAGTATTTTAATGACAATTTTTAAGCAAATGTCTCACTGGATATTTCATATTGATTAATTTTTCTTAGTGAACCAAACACCACAATCCAAAATCTTCTGAGAGGTTATTTTCCATGAAAAAATGGAGAACAAAGAATTTGAAAGCATTTTCTTGTACTGATGAACAACAATAAATCGAGTCGGATGTTGTAACTAGTAACAAAAAACTTACAGAAGACAGACGGGCTGCTAGGAACATAAAATTTACAGAAGACTAAAGTAACTTTGTACAGATGAACAGTAACTTGAGTCGGATGTTGTACAGAATGTTCAACTTAGAAGAAGCAGAAATAAAGGTGAAAAATATCGCACAAAAAAAAAAAAATTGCATATGCTATGAAATGAAATAACTCAAAACTTACAAAGTCTTCCCACCTACAACAGTTGATAACACAAAATTGAAGGAGTCACGTGCAGTAAAATATTAACATCAAATTTAAAGTGAACGATAAGTGGAGTTCAGTTTATAATATTGAAGATCAGACTAACTGATATGAGTGCCTCGAATAAAAATTTACCTGAGATATCATTAACGCCAAATGGAAGTTTTTCATTTGTCGAGAGCGTAGGGCTTTAACATTAGAGTCATCAGTTTCTCCTACTCCATAAACACAGATAAATATTCAGCTTGCTAGATCTCAATATGATCAAAAGCAAATTCAACATCAAGAAATTATCTGGCCAGTAATGGAGCAAAGCCCTACAGACAAGATCACTCTATCAATTACAAATTACAACTAGCTTAGCATTTTTAATTCAAGTGCAGACAGACACAGTCATAATCCTGTCAGGCCCAGCACACACACACTCACACATGAGAAAGATTAGAACAAAAGGAATATGAAGGAAGCAAGAAATTCCAAAAAATAAAAATACAACACAGGGCCCTATCAGGTTTTTCATTAACAATTTTCTGAAATCTGAATACCAATGGAGATGGTCCATCGTCTAACCACTGATGATTTTAAGCTTCAAAAGTATGAATTCATAAATAATGTAAATATGAGGAAGTAACTAGCAAAACTTTCACCCTACCTTCAAATCCACAGTTCCAGCTAAAATTATCATTGCATCCATCATTGCCACCTTCTCCATTAGCTTCATTATGCTACAACTCAATCCATAAGGCAAAGAATGCATGAATAGGATTAAATAAAAAATAAAATAAAATAATGACTTCAAACTATATCAATACCTTGAAGTTGTATGAAACAAGATCGTATAATGTGAACCCATCATGTGCAATGATAAAATTAACGCTATGATAAGGCTTGCGTTTATTCACCTACAAAAATGAGCAAAAAAAATGACCACAACATCCATAAGTAGATAGGAATAGAACTAACGCATTTCTTCCAAACTAAGAGATAACTTGATGCTCAGTTCTAGCTAAGAGAAGCACATACTTTCTGTGGCCCACTTCAGCCTCCGATGAAGAGTCTCGTCTGTTTGGGTGTTATTTTATACCATGTGCTTTAAATGTATTTCCCATCATATTTTCCTTAACTCAGTCCTATGAGTCCCGTTTTATGTTGTTTTTACTAAGTGTATTAGATTTGATGTTTCATTCGTTCATGAAACCCAGGATTTGGTGACTAAAAGTGTCCCACATTGGCAGCATAAATTGGCCCCCTTCGGGCCAAATCTAGATCAAAACCAGGCTTTATATTTAGCTAATTAACATTATATTTGTTATATGTGGGACTTAATACCCACTTACTTTCAGCACCGCCCAATGTGGGACTTCATACCCACTTTAACAGAAAGTAAGAAACAATATGTTGTATCTCACTCCAGCGCGAAAACTGAATATACGGCTATGGCCCAATCTAGATGCGAGATGATATGGATCTATCATCTCTTAACTGAAGTTGGGTATATAATTTCAATGTCAGCTAAGCTATGGTGTGATACCGTGTATATTAGAAATCTATTGAATAGGTATTAATTTAAGGAATTGCTTATAATCCCCTTCCTAATTTAGATCCTTCATTGTGAATATATATGTATGTACTCATTTAAATACTATATACGAATTATTCATCTCTAAATCTTACACCAATTGTGAACACCTCTATTTACAACTCATAAACAAATTAATCTTCAAAGCTGAACTGCGAATATCGTAAACAAGACGCTAACACCACAATATTATAGCTCCATGTCACAGCAAACAATCCAATGTCCACCCATTTCATTGATGGAAGAAGATTCATAAGTAATCCCATTTTCACGATTAATGCCTATTTAAAAATATTGTGGTGTGTTAATCCTATCCAATAATAACAAATAAAGTCC
This sequence comes from Pelargonium cotyledonis, assembly GCA_036897625.1. Taxonomy (NCBI): domain Eukaryota; kingdom Viridiplantae; phylum Streptophyta; class Magnoliopsida; order Geraniales; family Geraniaceae; genus Pelargonium; species Pelargonium cotyledonis. Next base: position 26,598 of record JAYMTA010000335.1, on the reverse strand, counting down.
TTGTCGATCATGTAGATTATAAATCTAACAAACAATAAAACACGAATGTCAAAATGGTTAGTCACAATTCACAAATTATAGGGCAATAATGATATTCATGATGCTTACATTGAATAAGTCGGCAGAGCCAGAGACCCGAGTTGCAAAACTCCCCTTCATACCACCCTCACCCTATGTTACAGACATTAAGACATGATAAGAAAGAAATATTGATATTTGATAGTAAGTCGATGACTTTTTCTCCCTTTACCATGACAAACATCCAGCAAGATGATGTAGAGTAGAATAAAAATGAAAATTCAAATTTTCCAAGGAAAACAGTGAAACATGTAGAGTAAACATCACAAAAAAGAGAGTCCAAGATATGAAGAATGTTCAAATTAATAAGAAGAGCCAGGAACCACATGGTATGCAATCCCACTATCTTTGCCAGTATAACAAGAAATATGAAAATTTTCTGCACCCACTAACTTCATTTCAAGACAACAAGAGTATACTGCAAGGCAGATTATTTCTGACTAGTATCACCTTTATATATCTTCTTATGTCATCACGATACTTTCCATTCCATTCAGCCCACCTACATTAGAAGGAATTAAGTAATGGAAGTAAGGTACCAAAATATCAAACACATCTGTGGTTAAATAACTGTAAGGACCTAGCTCAACACCCATTCAAGCACACAACATGACAACTTTAGACAATTTAATCACCAGAGAACATGATGATTGTCACAGAATAACAAGATTCAAAGTTCATAAGTCCAAGATGTGGTTTGTCAAGCTCTTGAATTTCTAATGGACTTATCTCCCTAATATCATGAACCCTTAATTCATAAGATCCTTACATATAATGACTAGGGCTTTTACTACTAAAAGGTCAATCTTATTAGTAGGTGTTACGGAATCTCACATGGGGAGTATGTTGTCACTTGATATACTAGTTGATTCCTTCACCTATCAGGTTAAGCTTTGGGTTGGAGTAAAATATAAGATGGTACTAGAGCTGATTCTAATTGGGTCTATTGACTCATTTGCCTTACCTCCCTTGGTCCACATGCAGAGTTTGTTCTCTTATCCAATCTGCATTTGAGGGAGACCGCTAAGAAATCCCACATTGAAAAATAGGAAGAATGTTGTCACTTGATATACTAGTTGAATTTGGATCAAGTTTAATAGTAGAGTTTGACTATCACCATTATATGTAACTCATCTCTTTTACATTTACACAATATGAGATTTTAATACCACTTCAACATTCTCCCTCACGAGCGAGGCTCACATTTTTCTTTCATTGTAGGCATGTCCTTCTGCAAGGAACTACAAAACCACATGAGGAAGCAATATAAATGGGCTAATGTCAAGATCAAAACTTGACCTTTTGCAAGTGAATCGGAGGCCACAAAGGATGTCAACATAGGCACCTTTGAGACAAAGTCAGGATCAAACCATGCTCTCATATCATGTTAATTTTCAACAATGGGCTACATATAAAATAATGACTTGCGCTTCCATACTAAAAGGTCAACCATAAAAGTAGTGTTCGGCTTCCAGCACTACACATAGCTCATCTCTTTTATATTTATCCAATGTGGGACTTTGTCACCACTTCAACACCATATCTCAAATTATCATTCACATTGTTCACACCCAACAGTGACTTCCATTTTTATTATTGGAATAACATGTTTTCATTTTTTTGACGTATAACAAGGACTCCCAGCTAATAAAAAAAAAATTGAGCAGCCAAATCATCAATTGCAGGAAAACTAAACAATTCAGTCAAAGCTCAAGAGCTGCTTTCTGAAACTCCACTGTTATTATGAGTTATAACCCTATGTAGTCTAATTTTAGTCATATGTTAGAGCAATATTTCATCAAATGAAAATTCTCCCAAGGTCTCCAAAAATTGTGGAGACCTCTCTTCTATGCCCTAGGACTTCACACCTTGCCTCAGGAGAAGCAAGTGTTATACGTTCTCAATAGGAACAATGATATAGCAGTGGCATTCAGATATCCAATGTTAAAGTAGTAGAAGAATTTTGTTATCATCTGCTACCGCTATTTTACAGAAACAAGATAATAAAGGATGTAAGATTACCTATCCCAATTTGGAAAACTCCCAACAAGGTAAAGGCCACCACAATCCCAAGGTTCCGCAATAATTTTACACCTTGATAGGATAGCATCTTTGGCAATTGCCTGGTCCATTAAACAATGATAAAATGCCACATCACACTTATATTCTCCATGTAGTGTTGTCAAACATACTTAAGGCACTCTGCATAATTAGCATATACATAACCATAAACTTAAACCAGAAGACATGCAACGAATTACCACAAACTATAGTTGTAAAACTGATAATGACCCTGTTCAAATAGGAAAATATGTATCATGCTTACAGTTCCTTACAAATAATGTAAAACAATGCAAAAGCCCTATTTGCTATGCTGTAGAGAAGTTAAATTGTCAATTTACTGACAAAATTGCACTCATATTGCCGAGTCCATAGTAAATCGGTATATATGTAAAATTCCTAAAAAAAAATTACAAAACTTGAAGATTGTACATCTGTTAAAAAACATATTATCGAAGAATAACTTAGGGTTGAATGCAAGTCCACATGTATCGAACTATTTTAGAGCTTGCCCCTCGTTCTTCTTTATTTTCTTAAATTATTATTCATTACTATGGCATCTTCTAGAATAATTTTGAAATGTAACGGTGGTAGTATAAGAATAGTTTCATCAATGCAACTGAATGTGTAAAAAATGATAGATAGTTTCTCACTGTAGCATGTCTAAAATTTTTTATTTTCTTTTCTTAGTGCATAAATGTTCATTCTTCCCTTTAAAGAGTATCAGTTCATAAGAAAAGAATCTTTCCGTTTTCTCCTATTCCAGTCTGTTTAAGCTCCATATAGTGCAAGCAACATGTAAATCAACAGATATTGCTTGTATGCTTTATGGAATATACATTAATGGTTTGGCAACCTACTAACAGCAGTCAACTTGAACTAAGTAAACCCAAACTTATGAGTTATGACTGTGACCCCATATGAGCTCAGTCTATTTCAAGATAAAAAGTCTGGACATAAACTATTATTTTGCAATATAGCAGAACCCGCATCAGTATAAATACAGCTGGAACCTCTAATGAAGGTAGCTAGCATCACACAAGGTCATTTCAAGTACCTATATAAGGAACCAGTAGAAAAAACTCTTTCGTTGGATGATGTTGCTTTTGAAATGTCATTAGTTGATACTATAACTGCTATTTCTTGGTACCATTATAACATTTAAGAGTTATTCAAAGTGCATTTACATATTATAGATAAACCACATAATCGATTTTCGTTGATTAAAGTACCTTGGTCGGCGTCAGTAATTCTATAATTTCTATCTTTTGATATGTCATCTCACTTAACAGTGATTGTACAGAATGTAATAGTAGTTAGTTCACTTCTGCATACTAGTTGGACTAGTAATATTTAGGCTTCACATAAGGAAATGGCATGGTACATTTTCTTTCTTCTCATAACAAAAGATCTCTGTAACACTATATTTTCAATCTCCAAAGATCACACAAAGAACCATATTTACATTTAATTTTTATGGTTATTCTTGCCACAATGTATATAAGTGAACTGGAAAGATTAGAATATTCCATAGCTTATTCTCAGTTGGTTTTAAGACCAACTTAAATGGATCTGCTATATATTGGCATAGTTTTATGCACCCAAGAAAACTTCCATAGTCTTTCTGAATTCATGTACAAACTCTATAAATCCCATTAAAAACGAAGAATAGTTAAGAGTTCTAGTAGCTTCTTTTATTCTTTTTCCTTTCTTATGTATTAATAGTCAATGATTATCACACTCAAAGCATGCGTGTATGCATGCATGGGCCAGTAATTTCATTAATTAGATGTAATATATCCCAATATCAAGTTATCCTGTGCAATAGTAGTACCAATGAAGCAAAGGACTATTTGATTTTATATGTCCCACCAAGCATAACCTATATGAAGCCGAGCGCATATTACTTACCCTGATAAGTGGGGGAGCACTGAGTGGAGAACCATCTGTTCCTCGACAAAGAACACTGGCAAGGTCAAACCGGAAACCATCCACGTGATACTCCTCTACCCTGTTGGATAAAAAGAAAGAAATGACAAAACCTGAGATGTAATTTATTATCCAATGATGCAAACAACAAAATTATAATGAGTTACTCCAAAATAAAAACAAAATTATTGATGACCAGAAAACTTCAAAAATAGCAAAATAGATGTTGTCTTTGTTCACAAAACAATATATTTCTTATTAGCATCAATATCAATGATGAAATTATCTATGAATTGCATTCATACCAGTGTCTTAAGCTGTCTAGGATGAGTTCCATGACCACAGGGTGATTACAGTTTAATGTATTTCCTGGAGATGAAAAGAACGTAGAATTCTTAGAAAAAGCAGAACAAATTTATAAGGCATGCCAGCCCAAAATCATACAAAAAATGTCATTTGAAGTGGACTTCAAGACTATTAGGATCAGTTTAAACCATTAGAAATAACCTATGACACCAACTTCTCAAGTGAAATGTAAATCACCAATATTATCATGCATTATTACAATTAATGTGAGATATATTAACACCCCATCACGTGCAGGCCGGAAAACACAATGGACCCTGCACGTGGACCATGAAGGGAGGCAATACAGAAGGGTCACTAGGGCCAAACCAAAACAGCTCTGATATCATGTCAAACTCAACTCCAACCCAAAAGGTTAACTTGATAAGTGGAGGGCCCAATATGTTTATCAAGTGTTGACATACTTCAAATTCTTTCAATGTGAGATACATAAACACCATAAAAACGCTATTATTTTTTTGAACATCTAACATCATATAGGATGTCGTATAAATATCTTTTTATCATATGACTACCTCATATGATTAGTAAGTTCCAATTCAGGCCATTATTTTGCAAGTTTTCTTTGCAGTATAAATACTATTAAATAGAACAGTAATCAATGGCTTTTCTTCATGAAAGTTGTATTTGTTTGGTCCAGTGAATAATCAATCCAGAGAACTCATTGCCAGTCATACACAAAATAACTACAAGGTCCAAAATTTCCACAATTATTTATTTTGTTATTTGCAGAAGTTAACATGATTCGGAAATCAAGCTAACTGAAATGTAGACAAATTTCACATCTTAGACAACTATCTAACTCATAGATAGCACCACTACTACTGGCAATACCCCCGTCTCCCCCAGTCTTCTAATTATCCACCTTGGTGGACTTCAATCTCTTTATGTTCTCTCTTGCCGTATCACAGATCATGGTATAACTTATTTGTGCTCTAGTCCTATACTTTTATCAAAATATTGTTATGTCTGGGAAGAACTTGCGTAACAAGGATTTCTCACAATGAAATACAGGCCAGCACCAGACAACAGGATGCATATGGAGAATTAGGAATTTAACGCATATTGAGTAAGGGTAAAATTGCAAATTAAAAAAATGCTTCTTAAATCACGTTTTTGGAACTATCTAAGAATAATCTGATATTGAAAGGAGAAGTATAATTACACTAATATCTTGTGGCGAATATATTCTTTAGTGTAAGAAAAGTCATAATATCAGAAGAATCAAAGAAGATGATTTCTATGTCTACAAAAGTTATTGACGGAGGGTAGGAGAATGGTTGTCAAAGAAATTTGTGAATTACCGCAGCCTGAGAAGTTTAGCAGCTGGCCTTTGTTGTTAGGATCTAGCATGTAATAGACCTGCACACACGAAAAGAACAAAAACTTTTCTTGCAACAGATGCACGCAAATAGATGATGTTTGTCAAACAAGTATAGCTCTTCTTACTTGGAATTCTAGATACATAACAAGTTAGACAGTTTTAATAACGCATACGAAAGTGTGAAATTACCTTATTATCTATGCCACGAAATGAAGTCGTATAGGGATAGGCATCATCAGCCTCATTAGTATGATTATAGACAACATCCAAAATAACCTGCAGAAAGTATAAGCTTTACCATACAATAATAACTTTTAATTTAGACTCTCAATCAGGAAACTAAGACAAACCAAAGAAAATATGTGCTCCTGAATATGAGGGAAAGAAGTATATGATCACCTCTATCCCAGCACCATGTAAAGCTTTAACCATTTCCTTTAATTCTTGGGAAGCTTTAAGAGGCCCTCCACCAGCACTAGCATATCGAGTCATGGGAGCAAAGAAATTTATTGTCGAATAGCCCCATGTGTTAATCTTGATAATTCATGAGTCCCAGATCACACATTGATAAACCAAGGAAAATCACTAGTGAGTTAGGAATTGAGATACCACTACTTGTATTTTATATACATTGAGCAACAAAAATAATATTTTAGATATGAATAGTGATGCAGGACCAGTTAAAGACCGGCAGTATCAACAGTATAAGAATTAGCAGAAGAAGAAGTGAGTTAAGATTTAAGTCACTACTACTTGCATTTTAAATACATTGAGCAACAAAACAATAATTTAGAACAGGACCAGTTAAAGACCAGCAGTATCAATGGAATAAAAACTAGCAGAAGAAGTGAGTTAGGATTTGAGATACCACTACTTGCATTTTAGATACATTGAGCAACAACAATAATGAAAACAACAAAAAAATAATTTAGATACGAATAGTGATGCAGGACCAGTTAAAGACCAGCAGTATCAATGATATAAGAACAAGAAGTATAGGTGCTTAGAACTTCATTATTCTGAAGTGCTTTAACATTCCAATATAACAACTGATACGCTGCACATTACGATGCCTAGAATGAGAAGAAACAAATGAAGATTAACCATTTGAAGACCATATACCATAATGAATAGTTCTCATGATTACATAAATTTCATCATGTAAAGTACACAATGAGAGATTTTGATTACCATGTGATCTCTGGGATTTGGGCGCCTCTGCAACTCAAACTCATCAAACTCAAAAACGGGTAGCAACTCTACTGCATTGATGCCAAGCTCCAAAAGGTGTGGGATCTTTCAATGAAAAAAAAGTAAGAAATATATGATTTATGAAAATGGCCATATAGCTACTATTGTCTACAAACCAAACATACAAAATGAAACATACCCTCAATATCATAAAAGAGAAATAGTAAGCTACTCTTTCAATACTGAATTAAGTGGAAAGATGATACATAATTTATGGTAATACTCATATAGAAAGTTAAAGTAAACTAACAAGACTCCAGTATGCCCATTTGGCTTTCAAGTGAGGAGATACACATTCATTCTCCTATGCTGTTGTTATGATTCTGTTCACCGCAAGTTTATAAAATTATAACATCATAACCTTCTAGGGGCCTTTACAAGCTCCTTGGGATGCCTAAAAAACTTATTAGTCCACATTATCATGGATATAAAGTGAATCTTAGACTTGGTGTTCTTTAAATTTCAAGTATATCTCAAAAACAGATCACGGTCCAGTTTATTTCAGATATGGGAAACTGGACTCTCCAAATTTAAATTTGAAGTTCCTTGTTAAATAAGTGTCGCTTTGCATTACTGGAATGAAATTTTCTGCTAGACTAGTTCGATTTCCTATTAATTTTAAACCTAATGTAGTCTTTCAAAGTTCCTTGGGCAATATCAACTATGGATCAATCTATGAAAAAATAACCAAGAGATTCAAGTGTTCGACACTTAAGACAGAGTAGCCAAACAATTTATTACATTCTTCTGTTTACAATAGAACAGATACAACCGCTACTCCTTAGAAATTATTCAGCTCAATTCAGCATGTCATACCTTCTCAATTACACCCAAGTAGCTTCCACGTATCTCTGGATTCAGTCCGCTAGACTCATCAGCTGTAAATGCACGTACATTCATTTCATATATAACAAGATCTTTCTGCAAAGGAAATATGAACAATCAAATTTCAAAATATAGAAGTATATGAAGAGGGAACATGACTGATAAACAACGAGTAATGTATTCATCAAAAAACAAAAGAAATTTTTTTATAGGGGGTTGTCAGCTAAATATTACTACTGGAAAACTGAGAAACGCTTAATATAAAGCCAAAATACAAAGAGAAACTAGAGAGTGAAAATCAAATTTATATAAATAAGGACAAGTTTCCAAAATAACAAGTTATTCAGCTCATGGAAGAAGTAAAGAACAACTTAATTACCTCTGGTATATTTGGCAGATTGTAGTTGTCTCCCCAGTCGAACGGCAAGCTTTCAAAATCAAAAGTTCCTAGAAATTTGGACAACTTATTGGTAGCATCTCCAAAATATCGGCGACCTTCGATTAGCTTTGCATATGGATCTATCAGAATAATGCTGCTGTCAAACCGATGTCCTTCATTCCAATTTTTGGGACCATCTAAGCGATAGCCATAAAGAACATTGTTCCGAGGCAAATCCTACATTTACAAAAGTAATCTCAATACCATAAACATCGCTCATAGATTACAAAGATTGCGGGAAACTTCACTTGCACGCCCTGTGTTGCACTAATACCAGCGCACGACACGATTCGGACAAAATGGATGGAGGATTAGTGCTGTCAATTAACTTAAACAAGGGTACTTCTACAACAGCTAAAACTAGCTTCAATCCAAAACTAGGATGACCTTGCTAAGTGAACCCTTTAGCATCACTCTTTGGGATCCTCCACTTATATTCTCCTTCGCATTATCATGACTTTTCTTATTACCTCTTTCCACGTAAACTTAAGTCTCTCCAGGTCCTTTTAATCTCTCTTAACTGAAGCTGAAGCACTCTTTATTTAAACCAACCTGCATCAGTTTACAAGGGTCTTTTGTAAACAATAGTGTACCTTCAATCCATTCTCTCTTTCATTGCCTCTATCAAACAGAGGATGTGTCCCCTTCATTACCCTACCAAGCAAATTCTAACTTTTAGTAGTGTATGCAAGCATCTTTCAATAAGGTTGATTGGGGAAATAGCTATTGATAGTGGCGGAGGCAAAAAAAAATTGCAATGGAGGGGCTCTACCGCATCGTGTCATATTTATGCTTTGATGAAAAATATAACAATATACATATTATGTAACATCTATTTTCCATGTTATATGCTAATTAATGTGCATACTGTATAGTGTTTAAACCAATTTGGATTAGTGTTTATGGATTTAAGTAAATAAAAAGTCAAGAAAATTAACTTGGAAATGACCCTTTTCCAATGTATGTTATTCTTATAATTTATCAAAAATTAACATCATAGCTTGAAATCTATGAAATTAAATATTTTAGTTTGAATTCTATATAAACTTTTATAAGTGTATTTTCTTGAATTGTACTACAACCAATAACAATAGATAACATTCGTCAAAAAAAAACAATGGGTAACAACTTTGATATAGATGTCCTTTTGAAATAAACTTCCACCATTGTATTTAAAAATAAAGATGATTTTTTAAATAAAACAATTGAAGCTAAATCTTTAATATTTGCGAAAGATCATACTTGCCATTGTTAGGATCGAGATGACCCGATGGACAAGTATTAAAGATGAGATATAAAATGAAGCGAAATTGGACACCGGAATTTACGTGGAAAAGCCCCAAAATTTTAGGGGTAAAAAACCACAGGAAAAGTAGAAGAATACACTATATATTTGGAAATACAACAATCTCTCTAGTTATACAATGAGAGAACAATTGGACACCTCTCTCTTGAAATTAGGAGATTCACACTCAAATATATACTACATGGGAGATACAACACTTGATTTTGGGATGAGAATTTCACAAAGCCAGACCTCCAATTTATAGAAGCATTGTTGGCATCTCCTTTCCTCCAAAGTCTAGCCTTGTCATAATACATGTGTCAAGCTATGAATGAGAGGCTATCAATGTGTGCCACATACTGGACACCTTGCACTCTTGAAACATTGTCATCTTCCTCCCCATGTGGTGTTGACACATATGCAAACACATTGAAGAAGATGGAGAAGCCACATGTCTAACATTTCTCCCACTTGGAGACTTGAATGAGAATCAATCGCGTTTCCACACCATTCTTTCTACCTCACCATTACATGTTGCTTACGTCTCCGCTAGGCCATAACAGGATCGACACTATGTGTACTTGTCAAAATTTATCGGCTTTGTCAGCGCATCTGCTAGGTTTTCATATGCGTGGATTTTTTGCATATCCACGCTTTCTTCTTCCACTATATAACAGACGTAATGATACCGGGCTTCTATCTACTTCCTCCTGGAATGAAAGGCTGGATTCCTTGCAAGATACAAGACGTTCTAACTGTCACAATACAAAATAAGTTTTTCTTGATTGTGCCCGAGCTCCTCCATCAACCTTTTAATTCATATTCTTTCCTTACAGACTTCTGTAGCTGCCATATATTCCGCTTTTGTAGTAGATAGCGCTGGATTGGATTGCAGTTTTGAAACCCAACTTACAACTCCTCCTACAAGTACAACACACATCCCGTAGGGGATTTTCTTTTGTCCAGATCACCCGCATAGTCCACATCCACATATCCTCTGACAGTAAATTCTGATCCACCCAAACAATATGTAACATTTGAGGTACCCTTGATGCATCTCAGGATCCTCTTTACCGCACTCCAATGATCTCTTTCGGGATTCGTCATGTACCGACTAACTGTTCTCACTGCTTGTGCAATGTCTGATTTGGTACAAACCATAGGGAACATTAAGCTTTCCACTACCGATGCATACGGTACTCGAGACATCTCCATACTCTCTGCTTCATTGCTAGGGCACATCTTAGAAGATAACTTGAAATTAATATGAAGAGGAGTAGATATTGGCTTACAATCTTGCATACTGGAGCGCTGAAGAATTTTTTTCAAATAATTCTTTTGAGAAAGCCAAATCTTCCGGTTATTTCTATCTCGGTAAATTTGCATCCCAAAAATCTTGTTTGCTGGTCCCCAAAGTCCTTCACATCAAATTTTCTAACCAGTTGAGCCTTCAATTCTTGGACCCAATCATTTTTGGGGCCGGCAACCAACATGTCGTCCACGTACAACAGCAAGATGATAAAATCTTCCTCACCAAATCTCTTGTAGTAAGCACAAGGATCATTAATGAGTATGTTGTAACCAAGGCTCGTGATATATGAATCAAATCTCATGTACCAACATCTCGGCGCCTATTTGAGACCATACAGAGATTTGTTCAACTTGCAAACCAAGTTTTCTATGCCTTTTTCTTCAAAGCCTTCCGATTGGAGCATGTAGATCTCCTCTTTGAGATCACCATGGAGAAAAGTTGTTTTCACATCTAGTTGCTCTAGATGTAGGTCGAATGTAGCACATGCAATGTGTTTGCATATGTGTCAACACCACATGGGGAGGAAGATTACAATGCTTCAAGAGTGCAAGGTGTCCAATATGTGGCACACATTGATAGCCTCTCATTTTTATCTTGACACATGTATTATGACAAGGCTAGACTTTAGAGGAAAAAATGTGCCGGCAATGTTCTTATAAATTGGGGGTTTGGGCTTTGTGAAATTCTCATCCCAAAATTAAGTGTTCTATCTCATATATAGCATATATTTGAGAGTGAATCTTCTAATTTCAAACGAGAGGTGTCCCATTGTTTCTCCTTGTATAATTAGAGAGATTGTTGTTTTTCCAAATATATAGTGTATTCCTCAACCTTGCACGTGGTTTTTTTACCCCTATAATTTTGGGGGTTGTCCACGTAGATTCCGGTGTCCAATTTCGCTTCATTTTATATCTCTTATCTCATCTCTAATACTTGTGCATCGGGTCATTCCAATCCTAACAGCCATTGCAATATATATTTAAGCATGATATGAATAATTTCAATTTTGCTGCATGTTTAGTTTGAAACTTGTATGATAGATTAAGAAATACCCTATTGTGTTTGTGCTCATTTTATTTGAGATTTTTTTTCATTTTATAAAATAAATGGCCAATAATTTTTTTATTACAAAATTAGACATTGAGTTAGACCATTATTAACTTTTGTCAAATGAGTGAGTATAAAATTTCAAAAAATTAAGAGAGACATTTAATGATAACACTTAATTAATTAATTAATAAGTTTTTTGGAATTAAGAAATGAGATGGGGGCATGAGGCTCTCCAAACCCAAGCCTAGCTCTACCTATGGCTATTGATTAATACCACCCATAGGAAACTGCAGAAATGTAGTATTTGGAGCAACATTTCAAAAAGACTACCTCAACACAAATATGCCAGATGTCTCCGGTTTTATTCACATTAGGATCCAAAGCCAACTCCACCATTCCACTGTCCTGCCTGTCAATATATCCCCAAAAATTATTATGCAGCATGAAGTTTGGAGAAGCTTACTTAAGCAAAGAAATTAAAACATTAAAAACAAAATAATGACATAACCACAGATACTATTCATCCTTAACTTCCTTATCAAAGCCATATACATGTGGGCAAGTGATCTAAGCCACAGTATAATAGGATGAGATAAACTAGTATTTCACCAACAAATATCAATGAACGTTATATTTACATAGGAAGTTTCTAATCTTGTATGGGAAATAAATCACATTCTTTCCAAATTAGATAAAAATTTCAACCAAATAGTGTTTATCTTTAATCATGTCCAACACTTGCAGATTGCAAAGATATTGAGTGAGCGAAGTGATGACAGATGACAAATGCATCATGAAAAAATTATAATTAGTAATAAAATAAGATAAAAAAAATTAGGTGGTTGGGGGAGTACAATCAGTATAAATTACTCTGAAAAAAAAAACAAAGTACAGTAGCACATTGCAATAAATAAATCTTAAATCTGAACATTTTAGATAGTATCATGAGTGTGTGCATAACTACAGCTGAATTTTATCAACTGAAAGAAAATTGTCACCTCTGAGGAAGTGATAAACAAAGGGTAACAGCAGTTGCATGCTGTGAAAAAATAGCAAAATTGATGCCGCTGTCAACTTTTGATACTCCAGGTGGAAATGCCTGACCAGGTAAAACTTTGAACGTAGTGGACTCTGACATTTGAGAAGCTTCCTCCTACAATTATAAACATTAAATTTGATAGACTAGGATGTTATGATATACCAGCATTTGGTATTGTATCCATTCCATTATTCAATCCCCGTTTAAAGCCATCGTTAACTTACAAAAGATACAATAATCTTTGTTTTAAAATATGTTGTGAAAATGGTTTTCTATATTGTTGTTGCTGTTAATTTGTAATTCCTCTATGAAAATGGTCCCTTTTTTCCAGGGGGAGCTCTGTATGGAATTCATCTTGATCACATTATTGGAAGGGGGCATGCAACCGTACTTCCAAAACATTGTCTGTACAACATGCCTTGTATCACAAAACAGATGTATTAACCTGCTACTGTACTTAATTACCAAATAACTTGCATCAAAAGATTCTGTTACCACAGTAGCTTTACACCCACCTAGTAGGGAATGAAAACTAAAAACCTCAATTTTCCTCTTTGATGTGTATTTGAAATAAATTTATTTGATGCAATTTTCTCTAAAGAGTGGCACTTTTGTAATGTTTATTTTTTGCACTTGTATCCTATAGATGGCATAGCTACACTTCCTTATATCAAGCTTAGAGTTACCAATTAACAAGACCCTTAATGCCTATACAAGATAAAATAAATGTAAGCCAAGACAGAAAAAATAAGGTACATTTGTAAATGATAAGTACCTCAACTACATATTCTTGAGCACGCTGACCTTGGGCATTAGTCATTCTATGCTTGACAGAACCCCCTGCCTAACCTACGCCAAAGTCCATACAGTTCTTTAATACAAGAGCAAACATCACAAAACCACGAGATAGGGTTGATTTCATCGCATAATGGAAACATATACATGCCTTACTGTGAAGTCCATGTTGGTTGCTTCCCGACGGTTGCTTACTCAACTTCAATCTGTCAAGATATTAAGAATCATCTACATTTTTCATCAAAATAATATCACACTTAACCAAATTCTAGACATCCTAGTTGAAGAGACTCCAGTTTTCGCAATGCTACATGTAAAAACTCTGATAATTCACACATATCTCAAAATGTGCAGATGCATACAATTAAATCCCAATGTCCATTTCCTAAAATTGATCATGGAGCAAAATGGGATGCAAATAAAATTAAAATCCAATGAAATCAGACAACCAATCTAACAAGTCACACTATTCTTTCACCTGACAAGAACCTTCCTCAAAATGCTGAACCACTGAAAACCCATTTGGAAAATTTGACACCAAAAGCTAGAAAAACCGTATAAAATAGAGAATTCAAACAACAAAGCTTGAACAATGTTCGAACAAGTTACAAGAAAGGGATCAAAGGAATATGAAGGTGCGTAAACAAGAAAGGAATAGAAGTTAATTACCCAATGCGAACAAGAGGAGAGGAAGTGGCGTATCTGTTGGAGAAGAGAGGAAACTGGGTGGCATTGGAGCAGCGGAGAGGCGATTGGAGAAGCATCTGTACGTACGTCCGACTCGTTGCTTGATGCTGTAGCTATCAGTAAAGGAAGAGCATCGAACAGTAGATATTAAAGAATCGGAGAGAAACGGTGTATCTGAATGTGATTCCAAAGAGCGAAAATGAGAGTGACTAACTTTAGAGTGACGCTTTCTGGTTTATTTTTACGAATTGTGTAGGATCTTTCTGGTATCGAGAGCGGCATTGAAGCGAGGAGCTCAGCTCCGTTTCATGTCTGCCACGTGAACGGACACGAGGGAGTATCGTATCATGAGTAGACACGTGTCCCGACTTTGACTATAAAAAATCACATGATGTGTCAACTGATCCGACTTATAATATCTTCCACAGCTACATGATAGGGGCAGTCCAATATATAGAACGTATTGCTTTTCTTTATTGGAAAATTATTTAAATTTTTTGACTTTTACATCGTTGCTGAAGCTCGAACTTTTCGAACTTCAAGCCTTGAAGAGCCAGGTGAAAGCAATCATTTGTTTTATTAAGCGTTCGTTTTAACTTTTTCGTCTAAATTAACTTTCCTAAACTCGAAGCTAGCATGTAGAACATAGTCAGTATTGTGAATATTTAATGAGAATTGCTACAGACTATAGACTATAGTTGTTAATTTCTAGAACCACTAAACAAGCCCTACACAGATCTTATATATTTGCACAATATCAGGAGCGCTTGTCTCTTTGGAGAGCTTGGAAAACTGAGACCAATGATCCATCAAAGCTACATCAAAATCAGAATATGGCGTCAAATGCAGCCAATTAAGAAATGATGATTGGACTGATCTTTCAATAAGATTAATATTGTAAATAATTTCACCAAAAATGATGGCAGCTTATACTTTTGTACACATTTGTACTCACAGACATGGCAAGGCAAGATCAAACATACAGATCTGGGCCTGGAAAAAGACTTGCCCTTTCAACTTGCAAAATAATATCTCTAAAGCTTGTTACAAATACTATATGCAAAATATTTTGGGATGCCCCAATTATCTTCTTATACCACTCAAAAGGAAAGGAACCTCCAAAGTTACTCAGCTCAGAGAGACAAACCGAGCACATTACCGAATGAAACCAACCTTGAAATACTATGGAGATAAAGTGAATTGCAGGAGTAGGAGTGGGATGGGCACTCTTCTTCTATCTACACAGCCAGCCAAGCAGGATATATAGTTACCACTTTCCTATTTGATTGTTACTGATGCGGAGGCTGCTGCGGCCTCTGCTATCAAAAAGACTGGTTGGCGAGCCTGCAGACATGCAACTATATCGAAAGGGTGCAACTCTGCACCATCAAATAGGAGATTGACACCAGGAAGGGCTACTTCTTTGCTGTCCAAATCATCTGGATCAATTTTTACTGTACTCATAGTTGTAGAATCCTCAATAGGTCCTGCGGAAGGCTCATACATAGGAGGCAGAGCATATGACCTGCAAAAGCAATAGTAATAATTACTAATTCACTAATTATTAAAAAGTGGCATGCTTAACACGTACTATCCAAAAGCAAATGGATTATACATAGTGCATTCCTGACAGATTACATCTATCGATTATGTTCAAAAACATTGGTCACAAAATGGCTGTGCTAATTATTGTATACACACATCAAGGAGCTCATCTCTTCTCTTGCTGTGCTCCAGGATCTGGGAGCTCAGTTGAGTTCCTCTCACTCAACTAGGTCTTATGTGTGTCCAGTGATCAGGATTTATCCTTATATGTAAGCTTATCCAGAAGCAATGCAAGTTGGTTTAAATGTTGATCATCAACATCTGAAAGAATAATCTTCTCTCTACCAATGACAAGCAAGAGTTGCAGTCCTTCAAATACATTCACACATCTACAGGTATTGTAAAATTTCCTCCACACCTCATTTATCTTCTTCAAGTTTATCCAAACTAAAAGACAAAAAGATAACGCCAACCATTACCCAAACAAAGTTGTGCTCGGCTTACATGATTCCTTCAACACAACTCCTTGGGATATTTTCCTCCTCCACTCCATCAAATTTAATGTTATTTCCTCCGTCAAGTCATGCATAATCATGTCTTTTCTTATCATTTCTTTTCCACGTTAACTGAGGTCTACCCTTATACCTACCTATTTTAGTTTCTCATGGTCATTGCCTATCAAAAAAGAAAGAAGAAAAAATTGCATGGTCATTAACCTTCCTACTTTGCCCATGTCCAAACAACCAAAAAAACAGTTTTCCATCATCTTATCTTCAATTAAAGCTACCCAACTCTTGCTCAGATTGCTTCTTTCATAATCTTATCCTTCCTAGTTGAAACCATAAAACCACCTAAGATTTCTCATCTTCACTATCCACTATCCCCATCTTATAGCTTTGGAGCCCAAGAGTCCTACAACTGCTGGTTGTATAGCTAACTTATACAACTTTTCCTTCAGCTTTGGAGGGATTGTACAATGATATCTACTAAAAATCATTATTTCTCATATATCACGAGAAATTCTAAAATCCAAGTAAATTCAAGTCTGCATCTGCAAAGCTTCGTCAGGCTGCTATCCACCCTTCAGAGTGAAAGACTATTGTTTCAACCACAACTTGATATGAAACCAAACTACGGAGGATTTTATTCAATAGCATCTATCCCATGGCCTTAAGTGACCGTTTAGAATTCATAGAAAATCATCATCAACTAAACACCTCTTCAGTTAAGCTTTGAGATTGATTCCAAAGGGGATAGGTAGGAAGAACCTAAGGGAAGCTAGTGAACACTTTGCCATCATCTGAAAGATGACTATAAAAGCTTCTCAAAAGTAACAAGCTGAGAGATTGCATCTCTTTCTAGTAGCCAACTTTTATAAGATGATACACATTCATGAGAAAAAGAAATATAAAACCAAATCTGCAAAGTGCAAGGATATGAGATTTTGATAGAATATGAGTACGTGAGCAAACACTGTTACTAAGAGTCTAAGACCAATATGATACATGTCAGAGAGGAAGATGTGTCATATGAAGACAATAAAAGATATATCATATGAAAACAATAGAAGATAGTTGATTCAGACCTGAGTATGCTACCATCAAAACTTAAAACTTCAGTCCGACGATTTCGATGTGCAAGTTTTGATCTCCGATGCTCACTTAATGTTCCTGAAATGGGAGAAGAAGGATCCACAAGGGGGTTCCACCTTCCACTAGCATAGTTCATGAGCAGACGAGATGCTTCTTTTGGTTGCTCTTTGTGGTAAAGAAGTTTTGCAGCAGGACCTGTTGCTTGATACTCTGCACAAATATCTCGCAGCATATGTCGTAAGCTATGCATTGCATCATGATGCTCAGTAAGAGAATCTGTTTGAAGTAATTCCGATGAAACCACCCTTTTACATATACGGTTGCATAATTTTGGACTAAAAAGTGGCATCCCGAATTCCACTCCTAATGGAACCCATTCATACTTCTCATCATCAGGCAAAAATTGGTCTGATTCCTTGTCAATAAATAGTTTTAATACTCGAATATAACCAACTGTACACAACTGTATCTTGTTTGCTATATTAGTTAGCAGAGAATTCAGTTTCAAACTTTCCTCTTCGGTTAGACCCAATTCCTTTCCTATAGGGCCAACTGAACCATCAGAATTCTTTAAAGGTAATGGAATGTCCAAAGTAACGGCTCTTCCAGATTCATCAAGATCATACCTACTAAGGGGTTGCACTAGCACGGCTGAGTGCTTGAGAAGTGAATTTAAACAGTGTAAAAGTATACTTCCCTTGACTAAATTCCCTTCAAACTTGCCTCCCAACCCTCCAATTGTTGAGCCATCCCAAGACCATACTAGAGCTTTCTGACAACCAGCCAATGGTGCAGGAAGCAAGCGTAAACATTGTCCTTTCATAAGAACAACTGATAGAGGCCCACTAGCCACAGCTGAATACAGTACTAATTTCATCCACGGTGTCATAGATGAATGCGAGGGAGGACCAAAATGAATGGGACCTGTTGGTCCAGGAAGAACTGATGAATGAGGAAGAGGAACTATCGACACAACAATATCATAGTCGCGAACGAACAACCGATCTAAAGTTGCAGGTGCAAGAGAAGCTAAGCTTTCACAGCGGAGAATATCAACACGGTACTTCTTATTCCTCCTTAGAGTTACTTTCCCAACATCTGATCCTTCAATCGGAACCAGAGTCTCATTTTTGGAATTTGAGTCTGAATTAGAGACCTCATTTAAGGAATTACCATCTTCTGATACAGTACCAGAAAGTATCTCTTCACCTCTACTAGCAGTAATAGGATCAATTAAAGAACCCTCCTGTGGCTTCACAGACTCCGTGCACTCATCACTAGCTTCATTTGTACCAGAATCTCCTTTATCAGCCAGACTGATATTGGCTATCAATGAAGTGGTTTCATCATTGCTTGACTCTAACCCACTTGTCTCATCGACAGTAGCCATCCCACCTGATTGCAGACACTCCAGAACACAACGGAGGCTAAAAGCATGATTTGCAAATTCCTGCAGTTCTCCCTCAAATTTTGCTCCCTCTAATGTACTCAAATCCTTGCAAAGATCTGCAATGCTAGCATAACCCAACTTCCCCGCTTCGTATAGTGTTACAGCATGAGATTTCAATCCTGAGATCCATTAACACATGACATGGATTATGTCCAGACAAAGGATGCAGATGCGATGCAGAGCAGAGATGAAAGTCTTCCCATGCATTAAATTTCAAAACTAGAACCTGTGTAAATTTCTTGCATAAATCGACTGAGATATGCCTCGGTGTTCTACCTATTGTACTAACTATCAGAAGAACAACGCGTTGAGGGTGCTAGCACATAAGACTACTTGGTGAGTATCTTAGTACAACCTAGAAGCGATGAAACTGGGGTCCAAAGTCCAAACAACCAAAGAAGCTTAGAATGAAATAATATTTTGGTTAACTTAGACTTCATATTTAGGCATTTTACTGCTCATTCAACATGGGATTAGATATCAGCATGTGCATAAGATTAACTTGAAAGAAGAACCAGCTTGACTAAAACAATTAATGATTATGCCTTCATTAACAATGTCAAAAAGAGAAAAACAATAGAAAACACTAATCCTTTGTGACAGCACTGAACTATCCGTGAATAATACTGGCCTCAGTCCTAGCTTAATCGGCTAGAGAAAATAATGGAGACTCACTCAGAGTTCTTAGTTGTGTGAATAGTATTTAACAATGTTTTGATTTTACCTTTATAGCTGATAAGGTGACTGATATATGATATAAAGGGTACACCCTAGATGATTAAACCAATGAGATTAACATGTAAAGGAAAAAGGAGCGAACCTGGTGAAACAGATCCCATCATAAGATAGGAAGTTATGTTGGCATCAACTATCAAAGCAACACGAGAATGGCTAGAAGCAGATCCATGGTTTTCTGTTCCTGACAAATCTCCAGGTTGCACATCACCATCAGCAAAAATGTGTGCTGAGGCTCCGCTAGAACGAGAAGCATTTTCATCAAGATAGTGTCTAGGAGAACTGGGAAGACTGGTGTTATCTCCAAGAACAGCCGCAGGATCAATAACTTTAACTGCCCATCCCAATCGACAAGCAAAAGATGCAGCAGCCTGCAGTTGTTTAAGATCAGCCTGTAATGTTGCAGCCAGTTCGGCCACAGTTGCATTCTCACTTGAAACAACAAAAACTGCATACAGTAACCTGGATAATAGACTAACTATTGTTAGGGTCAGTAAATGTAATTTAACAACACACAAGGCACATAAGTAATATAATAGATGCCTCACTCTTCAATAGGATCTTCATAAGACTGCTCTCTGTTCGAAACAAACCCTTCAAGCCTGGAAACTGAACCATTACAAATATCAGTGTTCTGAAATCACAACCCCCAACCTTCCTCCCCCAAAACAAACATGACAACTATTGCCAGGTGCAAAGAACCCTCAATCTATCAATAAGCATTAATTATTTGTTTACCCATTTATTACATATTTATGCAAAACTAAAGGAGAAAGAATAATAAAATTACTTTTCAACCTATACGAAGCTCTGAATCAAACAGGAAGAAAACATGGTCAAAAGTAACTAATTCTTAAATAATTGGGATGGCCACAATACGGAAAAGAGCACAGATTCAATTTGGTTGTTTCATAACAAGAACCATTTAAAAGTTTGGCATCCAAATTTGTCAAAACGAGCAACAACCAGCATTAATTACCAATAGAAGTCCAGATCCATTACCCTCGTGGAAATCTTCTGTTTGGTCCTCTACAAATTAAATAATAAATTCAATAAACTCTTAAAGAACATTATAAGTTTGACAAGACTAGGTTTCTCACAGAATATCACGTACTCTTCTTCCAATATGACTAAAAGAATAACTTTCCTCTCTTCAATAAGTATACTCGTCCCACCAGTGTATAGTATGAGAGGAATGAGAGACAAATTACGGAAAATAAACATATAAATACAATATAAATATTTACAACCTTAATAGTGGAGATACAAAAATTATAGTTGAATGACATGAGTTACGAGTAGTTAGAATATTTATTGTAAAAGTTTTGGTATTATTCTTTGATGAGATAGGGAGTGAATAATATGATGGTTGTGTTTAAACCTTAACTCGGAGATGATAGTAAGTAACTGAAAGGAAATAACAGAGCCATTACCTTTTCTAGATAGATAATGAGTAACTTAACAGAAATAATAAAGTCATTGACAACAATTAAGTACATAACACATACAATTAGAACCAAAGTTAATGCTAGCCACAAGAGAGAAATCAGCAATAAATTTTGCCAGATAAGAGCATCTCCAATGGGGATGCTAAGAGAGGCTCTAAAATACTTGATGGAGGTACTAAGCATTGGAGTAGTAGGTGCTAAAGAGGAGATGCTAAGGATGGGATGCTAAGCTTAGAACCCAATGCTAAGTCACATTATTTAACATTCTCTCTCCTCTTGGCATTTATCATAGTGGTGCTAAGCATTGGAGAGAAAAATGCTAAATAGATGCTAAGCTCTCACATGATGATGTGGGGCACTCTCTCCTTCTTAGCACCCCATATAGTAGCTAAGCATTGGAGATGCTAAGTGCACCTTTGAGAAGAGAATTTTACCTATCAAACTTAATATAGGATGCACAGAAACCGATGTTTCCACATTGAGGTAAGGAAAGCTAAACTTAGAGATCCTCTTTTGGCATGACAAATTGAACTGCTAGAACTCACCTTTGAAACGGTCATCGGCATAAACAGGGACATCGAAGTAGATCAACCCCCGTCGGTACAAACCCTTTACGACGTCAGGATCAAATAGGATATATGAATTTACTTCCTCCTTACAAATTTTATCTATTGTTGCCATTTCTTCTTCTGATAGTTTCTATAATGACAAGGAAAAAGTAGCATTAATACTAGATGAATTTGATTCCATAATTCCCCCATGAATTTTAGAAATCTCACCTTAAATTCTTCCAGGGTAAAATTAACAAGGCAAACTCCCCACCATGGTTCAATTGTAAAATCCACAGGTTGAGTTGGTAATGATTCTTTTGCAATCGATTTATTCAGCTTCCACATGATTTTCTGAAAAGCTCCAATTAAGTAATGGCAGGAAAGACAATAATATATGTAACTCAAACTATGACATACAAATAATGTTAAGTCTTATATGAACCGCATTAGCCATCAAGGTAAAGGACCAATGATGCCAGCAAAAGCTACACAGAAAAATGCATGAAACTGAAGATAAACTAGGAATTTAGAATGATCACAATCAAAGAAGTTCATCTCGAAGGAATAATGTGTAAAAGTTCTACTGCATATAATTTAACTGAAGGAAATCATATTATGCAAAAACCTTGTGAGAACCGTTAAAAATTTCATGCATACAAAGCTATGGAAAACAGTATAAAGATGCAACGATATTCAAGTTTCATGGGTTAAATATTACCACTAAAACCATAGATTTGCTGCTTAAGAATTCAGGATATGAGACAATGGAATATGGATGCTAATCCACAAGTTTCATAATCTTAATCTCTTAGCCCTGAGGCAGATGCTATAGAGGACTTTTCCATTGACCTAACAACTTATCTCAAAATACCTCATTCCATCCCTCAATTAGACAATAAAAAAAAATCATATTCTTCCTGCCAGTATAGCTTCTTTTGAAGTCAGATTGTGTTCATAAAGTTCTGCAAAACGAAGGATATGAGTATATGACCATACAGCAGCATGACAGGAGATACTTCAAGATTTCTAGTGGTTCTCTGTTTCCAATATCTATTATCTTTCAGAAGATTACAGGTCATGAATGTAGATAATAAATCTTTGTATCAAGTCATTTGAGTTTATATGTGGTTTGTGCATAATAGGGTATATATTGAAGCATTCATGATACAGACATATATGTATATCTTATTCTACAAAAAGAAAATTTAAAGTACCTTTGATCGACACTTGTTCATGATGTCGATAAATTCATTTCTTCCTATCCCTGTAAGCCGTAATGCGTCTGCAGCACTGAAATTTGGGATGCTATCATAAGGTTGCTCTGCAATAAATTGAAATTACTTTTAAAAAATGTGCTTATGTATCATCCACAGGACAATTGTAATAAGCAGTTGTGACGGAAGAATGTATAATCGTAACATTGATAAATAAAAAAAGTATCCAATCAAAGAAGGAAATAAGAGTGGATTACATGTTCAGTACAAACTGTGATTGAACCACGATATAAATTACCGAAAAAAAATAACTATGTGTGAAGAATGACAAAGATACAAGTTGGTGTATTGTGTACAGAATACAACAGCAAGTCCCCCTTACCTTATCACATTGGCAAGCAACCGGCATACACAATTGAGAATAGGCCATGTAGCCATAGGTGAGAATCCCATGAGTTCACAGATTACGAAAGCATAAACCACATATTGATCACCTATTCTAAGAAACAAACACAAGTAATCCTGACAAGACACTCCTAGTGACATCAAGCAAGCAATTTCCATTCCCAGTTTAAGCCTACCGACCATAAATCTCATCCCAATAAAATCTACCAACCATAAATCTCATCACAAAAAAATCTACCAACCATAAATCCCGTCACACTTGATCTTATGGGCAACATCCACATACATTTTTCCCTAGTACAAATGGGGACATCAAAACAATAAAACACAATAATAGTTTTTCTCAAGTACTTCCATTTGATCAACTTCTTTATATCTTGTTTCTACACCTATTGATGATGGATAGCCAAATATTGTTTAATATTTATTTTCTTTAATGTTTGCAATACTATTTAGTTTAATTTTTCTATTATTTGTTATGAATAGGATTATTATTTAGTTTTTACTTTGGGAGTAGTTGCTTAACTCCTTTGGATAGGATTTGATTATAAATAGAACTATATGATGTAGTTTCAAGACAGTTTATGGTATTTTGAAAAGTTTCAGATCGGATTTCTTTCCCCATTTCCTTCTTTTTGTTCTTTTTGTTCTTTTTGTTCTTTCTGTTCTTTCTGTTCCGTCTACTTCTTCCAAATCCTTCTATTTCTTTCTTTATCCTTCTTAATATCAGTTCTAAACCTACTGTCCTACATCACCTATGCTATACATGATACATAAAACCTCCTATTTACTTCAAATCTTGTAATTACACTCCGTAACATAATATAATTATCATAGGTAGGATTTCCATAAGTTGGTACCCTACATTTACAAACAAAAAAAATTCATTCCCTTCGTCTCAAAATGAGTGTTTTGTTTAATTTTTATGAGGTTAGTTACGCATGAATTACCAATAAGCAGCCCTATAACAAGTTAGATAATATCACTTAGTAATTGAGTCTGTTATAACACATATTTATCGGGCTACAAGAGGAAATGTACAACATTATCTAACTTCTCTTTCATTTTTATCAAAATCGAAATCAAGACACTGCTTATTCTGGAATGGAGGCAGTATTCTAATTACCTTGCAGACAGAGTTAAGCAATTCTTACATTCAAAGAACTTCACATCTGTATAAGAAGTTTTTCATCTGAAAGCTTTCAAAATTGATAGATAATATATAAGATCAATTATTATTCTTCATTAAAAGACATAAACTGCTAATGCTTATGCTAGAGGACTTTTATGTTTATATTTTTTTTTTTAGTTCCCAATACATATGTGACATGCGAAATCTGTAAGACCTAACGAGAGGATAATTTATCGTTCCAACAGAACAATTAGGGCTGTAGGCTGTTCATATTTGGCCCGAAACGGTGACCTGGACCCAACCCAGACCAGTTGGATTCGGTCCGGTCTCCAGTCCGGCTCTTGCTAATTGTCCACCGGTCCAGTTCAGGTATGCTTTTTTGTTTTATTTTATTTTAGTTATATTATATAATATTTTATTTTATCTACTACATTTGTTACAGTATATTTCATAATTACTCACATTTCTCCATAATTCACATCAATTTTAAATTTTAAATTTTTTTCACCCTCAAAAGATGATTTTTTTCCCTAAAAAATACTTTAAAAAAATTGATTGGGTCAACTGAGTCTGACCTGGACGGACCCAGACTGGTACTAGTTTGGGGCGGTCTCAGGACCATATTCTTTACTCCAGTCCAGATCCGACCCTTTGAACAGCCCTAACAACAATAGGTGAAATATAGACATCTCTTTGAGTTGAAAAGGTCCACAAATGCATCTCCAATCAGAAATTTTGTAACTTCATAATAGTCAACATATCTATGAGCTAGAACACAAGTTAGAGTAGAAACTAAAATTGAAGAGCTACAAAATAAATAAAGCAAATCAAATCATGTATTCATGTGAATGAGAAGAACTCCTCACTATCAATTCATAACAGAATTATCGATAAAAATGGTCTCACATTGTAGAAATCCCATATCATATTAGTGAAGAGACGGAGCCTATTACCATTTTTCATAACCTCAAATAGCATATCACAGTAATATCTGAATGGTGAAACCCTCATAACTCGGCAAATATACTCCGCAAGGTGATAAGGAAATAACTGCAATTAAATAAAAACAAGCTTCAGAAATCCCATTTGAAAGTTGAGCAAAGGAAAATAGAAATTGTTCACACATTGAAGTAATTTATATAATTTTCGAATATATGATCAAAATACATAGCAGTATTACGCATACAGTAGAATACTAGGCTGCGTTTGGATTAAAAATTTCATTGCTTGGATCAATTAAAGTGTGGGAATGGGAATCATTGTCATTCCAATTGTTATTATTTGGTTAACAGAAAAAACGTTAGAAATGAAATCGATCAAATTATTCACTTCTAAAAATAATATTAAAAAAATTATCAAAAAACAAAAAGAATATTACTTGTCAACATGAGATTGAAATATCTATGATTGCTATTTTGTGAAACGGAGTTGGTAATTGTATTTCTCTTGATAACTTACAAAAAAATCACTCCACTAGGACATTTGAGCAAAAAAATTATGAATTTTTTTCATTTTTTATCTATTTTTCCAAAAAAAATTGTATACAGATATAATAATTTGGAAAAATTAAACTCATAATAATATTCCTCCCAAAACGTTATATGAAATCATTTTTTTTATCTAAATCTGACATTATAGCACAAAGTTGTGAATTTTTGAAGTTTGAGAATGGAAATCTCATTACATACATCTTAGGTGGGAATCAAATTGTACTTGAGCACGGGAATGGGAATGGGAATGTGAACAGAATCATAATGAATGGGTTCTAATCCAAACACCATCAACGGAAATCTCATTCCCAAACCAAAATTTCTAATACAAACACTACCTTAGTGTGAAACTTTTTTCCATAAATATGGCATAGCAGAGACACCATGGCAGCCACTTAACTTGCCAGATGACAATCTCCCAGGATCAGCATATAGATACTATTTACAAATTAAAATTACTTATATATATATATAGGGATTGATGAATCTAAGCCAATTAGTTTTTGGCTTAGACTAAGCCAAAAAATAATTGGCTTAGATACATTATTCTCTCTCTCTCTCTCTCTCTCTCTCTCTCTCTCTCTATATATATATA
>JAYMTA010000334.1:0-31142 GCA_036897625.1 Pelargonium cotyledonis | reverse complement strand
TGAGATTGAAGATGTTATTAACTATATTTTAGATTAAATGAAAATACAAATAAACATACAACTCAGTGGAATTTGAAGAAAATAATAGGGGTATTTTGGTCTATTCACGATCAACTTTAACAGAGTTATAACAAATAACAATTTATAAAATTTAAGTGTATATTTGATTTGATAATAAGTTCTAGTCACTCATTTGATTTAAGCTAATAGTTATAGGGGGCATGTGACATTTCACATTCTTTATTTTTTATTACACTAAAACAATACTATGTAGTATGTACCTCACTTCCTAATAATAACATACCGCAATTACATCCGATCCTTATGTAGTTAACAAATTATTGTTCAGTCAGTTAAATTTAACTGAAATACACTCTCTCTCCTCACATGTGTTACACATAACTCTATTTATTATTGAAATACCATTTTCTCTGTGATTTGTTGATTAATTTGTGAATCAACTATAAATAATCAAGAGCAACACTTAAAAGATGTGAGGAGAGAGAGTGTATTTCAGCTAAATTTAACTGATTGAACTGTACTTTGTCAAATACATAGGGGTTGAGTGTCAAGTTTGATACTTCTAGGAGGTAATGTGTCATTAGTGCCTAGAACGTAGAGGCTGGATGCAATTACCCTTAATATCATTTCAATTTCATATAATTTGTTTGACATGGTAGAAGAGTTAATTTGTATTCTTATTGTATTTGTAAATTTTATAGTACGTTGTAGAAGAGAATTCAATTTGGAAGAACTATCTGTAAATCTAAGAGATTGTCGTCGCTTTTAAAATTTAAAGAAGTCAAACCGAATAAAAGTTATAATCGACTCTCAAAACGACAGAGAGAAAAAAGAGACACTTTTTTTTTTTTTGCATGAAGTTTAAGAATTATTAAATACTATTTGATATTTTATTCTTGATGATATTTATTGAAGTTCTAGAATAATTAAAGTTCAAAACATTTACTAATGATAGAATACTAGATAATATACTCTAATATTCTAGATAATATACTCTAACTGCAAGCGTTTTTTAGTACCAAATCTAAAAATCGTGCGAAGGCAAATTTTCCAACCCCTAAATGATATATTTTTGTTTATTTCCTTTCACATCTTATATTAGTAACAATATAAATTCGGCCTCTACTCGTTCAAGTCACAAACAAATATTTTTTAAAGTATTAATCTTGCAAGATGTGTCATGGATTTCTGTTGTAAAATTAAGATGTTTCACGTCATTCCCGAATAGAGAGCATGAAAATGGATGGCATGGGAAAAATAATATTGACTCTCACCTATTTGATGGTATGAGCTTGCCTATCTAGTCTTTATGTTCTTGATTTGATCTTAAAAGCCATTCTATTTATTTGTTGATGCAATATTAATATCATATATATTGTGTTTAATTCAAAATATAGTGATCTTGATCTTTTGTGGGAGCATGATTTATCCTATAAACATTAATTTTTGCATATATATCTTTAAACATAGAAAGACTTACAATTGTACACATTTCAATTTAATTTCTCAAATTTACAGGTCTTTAGAGTTCAGAAGATAATTGCGATCTTTTTGACAAGTT
This sequence comes from Pelargonium cotyledonis, assembly GCA_036897625.1. Taxonomy (NCBI): domain Eukaryota; kingdom Viridiplantae; phylum Streptophyta; class Magnoliopsida; order Geraniales; family Geraniaceae; genus Pelargonium; species Pelargonium cotyledonis. The sequence continues at coordinate 29,560 of JAYMTA010000334.1, read as the reverse complement.
ATTGTCGTAAGGTTGACAGAGAATATAAAGCAACCCGAGTGCTGCAAATAATCATAGTTCGTCATAAACACATTCATCAATTGCGGTCGGATGAAAGTTTTCAAATGAGTTAGACCAAATCAATTCGATCCGGTGTTGTTGAGCATTGATCCTGTCAAGAAATGGCAGGCCAAATGCTTATTATCAAGAAGATTTTCATGAAGGCGAAATTACATCTAATCTAAAATTTTGATTCGACCGCAGTCTTGAAAAATAATAGTGATACAAAGGTTATTTGATTTGTGTTAATTTCATTACAAACTTGATGTGACTGTATACTAATTATATGGATATATATACATATATATATATATATATGAGAAAATATGAAGCATATAGTCAAATTAATTGCAATGTCTCATTTCAATAAATTTTATTCCTAATAAACCAGGTGTGAATGGTCCAGTAAAATATAATTAGCGGTTATGTTCATTTTTATAAAATTGTTCTTCTCCAAATTACATGTTAGGGTGTGTTTGATACACAATAATGGAAGAGAATGAAATGAGTATTTTAAGTTGAATGCTATTACAACCCGAATGCTCATTCTATGCATAGTATTTGGTAAAAATTTGAAATAAACTTTCATCCCAGACAGAAAAGTTGTACTAATATTTATTTTAATTATTTTTATATCAAAATGAAGATATACATTGTTATGTTTTCTCAAATACTTTTGATATAATTATAAATAAATAATTAAAAGGATTAAAAAATGAATAATGGTTTGACTTAAAAACATTATTTGTTAAAAAGTGTTATTTTTTTTATGCCTTATCGTTTTTTAAACTTGATTTAAATGTGAATTTATATTTAATTACATTATTTTGATCCAATACATATATATTTCTAGTTTTATATTAATTAACATAATTTCAAAACGGGGGAGAGGTAATCTTATTTTGAATTGTTTGGCTCTAGTCGATAAATTTGATAGTGTCGATTTTTCGTATATTGGATGCTCTTCGAATAAGGTATCACACGAGCTTGCTCGGCTTTATCTTTCTATGTTAGAGAGTAGTTATTTTATTCTATTTCTGTTCCAACTTTAATTAATGATTGTATTTTGAAAGATTTGAAATAAAAAGTTTAGTTTTGTTAAAAATAACATTATTTCAAAATTTACTTTTCAATGAATTAAAATTTTAACCTTACTTTATTTAAAAATAACGTTTTTTTTAGCGGAAATAAAATAAATATTATTTCATGGAAAGATAAGTACAATAGGGTGAAGAGGAGAAGTACTGCAAACCGGAAATAAAGCAAACAACGGAAAGGGAAATCCAAAACCTAACAAACTAAACCAAAAAAACTAAATAAACTCATCTCTTCAGAATGCCCTATCAACCCTAGTATCCTTCAAGACGAAAAACTCATCGATTGAGATGGGGCCTTAGCAGAGCCTATCCCCAACAAGACCTCGAAGCACACCGGATCATTCCTAGACCAACGGTTAATGCCGCACAATGATCCGGACCCTGCGACGTCAACCTCGACCTTCTCCCTAGCCTCTTGGCCCCGGAAAAGTTGCAGAAGCCGACTCTTCCTCTATCCAACCTCCTATACCGCCTTTTCCTTCCACACGAGGCACCATCATAGTAAGCGGCACCATCATCGACAGAACCGCCTTCTCCCACGGTTGATCGCCTGAGCCGCCCTCCATGTTGCACGTGACCCACCGACCAGGGCCGCTTTCACTCCCTCCGCTCCCTGCTCCGCCACCACCCACCCCGATAGACCCCCTCTCGCAACTCCGCTCCTCTCCCCTCTCCGGCACCCACTCCTTTCTCCGCACACCTACCTCCGGACCCAACCTCCTCTCTGCCACAGACGGCTCCTCCACCTCCCCGCTACCCCAGGTCCGATCTCGGATCTCCCCCCGATCCCCAAAACTCAGACCGTTTCCAATCCCGCAATCATCGATCGCCGATCACTTGCCCCTGCTCCGATCGTCTCTCTCCTCCTTTCCTCGATCGCCGACGCCCCACACCAAGAATAAACATAACCCCAAAATCCACCCTAAATACGACACCAGACCACAGCCCCAAATAATACACCCTCTCACTCTCTCAAACAAAAAAAACCACTGCCTTATACGACCGCCGCCGTCAGATCCACAGAGAAACCGCCGCCAAAAAACCCTAAAAAGGGGACCTCACCATAGGAGCCAGCCGCCTTCAATTATCAATGAGTTTCTACAATAGCTGAAAGTATTCATTTTTTTTTATTATAGCTATTTAAAAATAACATTAATTGCTTTTTATCATTAACATAATGAAATAATTTAGTAAAATTATATATTATGATAAAACCGTTATGAAATTATTTCATATGTATAACATATGACATTATAAATTTTCAAATTAAGTATAAAATATATCATGTATAAATAATTTAGTTCCAAAATGGTGATGAGAAATAGATCTAGCCTCGTTTAACTAATACAACACGAGCAAGCTAGATTTGCTTATATAAATTGACCACACTAATTGATCAAGCAACATAAATTTCAACAATGTTTATTCATGTGTTGTTGTTTCCTCCAGGTTGATCATTAGATGGTGTGAGCTGGAACTAATGGTAGTTTGCCTCCATATATCTCTGGGAGCTCACTCTCTTCGATGTTTTCGAGCAGAGTTGATTTCACTTTTTTGTTGTCTACGAACACAATCTGCGTGCAAATGAAACAAACGACCATAAATTATGTAAGTCAATCGAGTTTCATTCATGTCATGTAATTGATTGTGTAACTGACGGTCCAGACCTAAATATTATACTTATAGCTCGATTAAAATAAATTTACAAGTTTACCTTGTTCTTGGTTTTGTTGTCAATTAGAGGTTGAACAAGCTTCCATACTTGCGTAAACATGCTTGGCGGATGGACCATATATAACTTCTCTAATCTTTCTGGGTAGTAGTCCTGCCCAATCCATGCATATATATCTATTTATGGTCCCCAATTTTCTACTATACCGAAGCGCAATAACGATGCTGGGATAGTTACAAATAATTATTATGTATTTGTCACATTTTGTAATGAATTGCTTAACATATTTTTAGACTATCCTAAACTATAGTAGTATAGAATAAGAACTACACCTGCAAAATGGATATAGCTCCTGTGTAGCCAGGAACATCACTATTTGAATAACCCCACCCTTCGAAGTCCGCGATAACAAGAAACTTTTCCTTCCTTGGTGGCATCCTGACATATCAAATTCTCGTTGTCGTAAGAACCAACAAATTATTATGTCCAGTAACATGTTTGTGTTGTGCTCGTGTTGAAGAACCCAACATGTTTAGTAATTATGTCGTGTTTGTTTTGAGTCTTCGAAACACGCACGCACGACACGCCCAATATGCCAAAACACCCAACAATCCAACATGCACAATTTAAGTATATAACTATAAATTAATACTAATAACACGCTTTGGAACGATTTGAATTTTCTTTGAGGTCTCAGGTTCGAGTTTCTTTGTCGACGGTATGGAGAGGAATTTATGGGTTTAAGGGAACTAACAAATAACATGGTGACGCCCCCCCCCCAGGGGGGTGGGGGGGTGAGAAACACTGGTCTGCTAAGCGGGCCAGCTGTCCCTTGCTTATCAAAAAAAAAAAATACTAATAACACGCTAAACGTGTTGGATAATGTCGTGCTTATATCGTGTAGAATGTGTTTTCATGAACATGAACACGACATGCATGCACACACGAATTGCCAACCTAAGAGCGGGTGGTGATGGAGCGATACCTTGCACACAATTTGTCTAGAGAGTAAACCACAAAACCTGCGCGTTGATCATGAAATGAACTCGTATGAGCTCAAACAATATTTGGACAAAATCAACTTCAAGTATACATAAACTTACGCTTGAATTCCTGAATCCCCCCATTATTAACGTTGTTTTTGACATGTCTGGCGGCGAAGGTCACTCCAATGGGCTGTCCTTTCTTATCAAACCCTTGCACAAACACCTTGTTCTGTGCAATTTCGTTTGGAATCTCCGACTCCGAAATGCAACCGTTGGGAACAAATGTTTGTCTCCATTTCAGGTACTTCAGTAACATAGCACAAGCTCTCTCGACATCTAGATCTCGCGCTCGCAGAAACCTTCTAATCATCGGATCATTGACATCCTAGGCGCGTAGCAAAAATCAGAAAATTGAAGATAGGAAAAATTAACTTTCATTAGCTAAAGGGAGCACACCTTGCAAGAAGGATCCTCCTTTTCCACAAAAGCTCTCACAATACAGATTTTGGTCTGCTCCTCTTTCTCCATTAGTACTACTGTTTTATCTTCTGAATTTGTTCTAGCCCAACTCATGCGGTTTAAGAATCCAACAGGAGTCATATTGAAAAGAAATGGAACTGTGATCAGCTGAGAGTACTGCCGCGCGAAAAGAATAGCTGCATGAACTCTACAATTATACGCGCGTACCACACGACATGGACAATACGTGTTAACTAACCAACAATGATGATCAGGGCAAGTGGTTAGTTAAAACGTTTGCTCCTTTTGAGATATAGGTTTGAGTCTCAGTTGATATGTTTGTTGATAATATATAAAAAAAAAACGTGTTATCTAAACATTACTTGAAATCTATGTTAAATCGCCTAATGTTTGCACGTAGTTTTAATACTTTTTGGATTAGACAGCTTAATTATAACATAAAATGACGCATTGCTGACATCAATCATGTGTTGTTAGGTCGATCACAAAGAATGTGTTGAGAAGTTTACATAGTTCGCACGAAAGCCATATATATGGTTGAGAAAATTTGCATTGTCCATAATGTGATCAATTAGTTTTAGTGAAAGACTCCGGATCTTAACTTCCATTGATTTGGACAAGTTTCAAAGAAATTGTTATTTTGCAGTAAGAGAAAATGGTATATTAGAATAGTGACGTTTTGGAGGTTGTTTGTGCCAACAACTAATTTATCAAAATGTAGGTAGAATATTGCCAATTTAGAAAGCAATTTGATGAATGTGTCAATTTCTTTATAAGCAAACACTAGTTTTTTTTTTAATTAAATGCACGAGCAATAAAAAAAGTCCAAAGAAGCGAAATCAAACCAAAAACAAATAAGGGTTTGACTTCCAAGTATCGAAACTACAGACAAAAAATTGCAATCCTAATAAGCAAGGAAGTAAAGAGAAGGAAAGGCTTAGAGATTGACAATCTATCTTCAAAGTGATGAATGTGTCAATGACATACACTGTGACCAGAGAAATGTCTTTTGCTATGGATTAGCGACGGATTGTTGTCTGTGATGGATTACCAACGAGTTTTTGCAAGGGACAATTGCTCGGTAAGCCCTCGCAAATTTGGAAGGGCTTAGAGAGGGACAAAGCCATGGACCAGTGAGTTCTCTCACTAAAATTGCTAGCATCTAGTCGTTGCATTGTCTCTCGCTAAATTAAATTTTAAGATTTTTGTAATAATAATACATTACAAAATATATATATTACTGCTAAATATATACTCGTTCCGTCATAAAACAAACGTCATTTTTTACATTTTGAGAAAAATAAGGGAAAGTTAGTTATTGTTGTATATAACTATATATATATATATATATTCTTTCAATTTTGTAAACATGTGTTGTAATAAACTTAAATGATACTACCTCCATTTCAAATTAAGTATCGTTTTAGAGTTTATTTTTTGTTTCAAAATAAATGTCACTTCCCACTTTTAGTAAACATTTACACGTGACTTTCTTATAATGCCTTTTGTTATAATGACTTTTATATGAAAGATGAATTTTTTTTAACCTTAATATTTTATTAATGGACTGGTAATGATGAATTTTGTGTCTTTTAGTAAAAGATATACAAGTCATTTAACAACTTTCTTTAATACTAGTATATGTGAAAAACTCTAAAACGACATTTAATTTGAAACAAAGATAGTATTAACTAACTTATTATATGGATAGGCGGGTGAAGTATATGATGCTATTCAAAAACAGAATTCCATGTTATGACATTTATTTTAGACATCATGTAAAAACCTTTGCATCATGAGTTTATTTATTTATTTTCTCTTTGCTACCTTGTTTATTTGATTGTACTTCTTTGTATGATTCTTTTGATTCTCCACATTGTAACTTTTGTGTGATTTTGGGTTAATTACGTTTTTACTTCTATTTTTTCTCCCGTAGTAGGCGTTTTAAAAATACATATGATTTAAATGAATAATTCATGCGACATTATCTTTAATATGAGTTACTGCTACAAAGGACGAGAAAGTGTGTTGCCAAAAGAAAATCCTATAGGCCATTTGATTTGTATCAAATTGGTTCAATTTTTAACCTTAGGCTACAGAAAAATTTATGCTATTTATATTTGACCATATCGTGACACTCCATATTTGCTGGCATTTCCGAATATGTTAGGAGCCAAAGATCCATACAATGATTCTCAGTAACCACTAACCATCAAACTCTAACTTGGCAAACACAAATTGTAATAATTCAAATCAGAAAGGAAAGATAAAAAAGCTCTCTCTCTTTCTCAGAGAACTGAATCTCCACAGCAAAGTTCCCGCAATATATTTAACTACATTGGCGACGTTTTCTCTGGTTCTTGAAGCAAATTCGCCTCCATTTCCGCCAATCTCCTTGGTGTTATGCAATTATAAACAACACCCATTTCTTGGTCCAGTAATCATAATCGCCATCTTCTTCTCTTGCTCATCGAGGCCTCACCCTCAGAACCCCCTTAGTATTATTGGTTCAGGTCCTCCTCTGCACTGGCACTTCGTGACCAAGGATTCGATTCTTTGAAGAAACTGTGTAAAAAAAAAATGAAGATTTGGAGGTGGTTCTTTGTTGGGATTCTTTGTGCTTCCTTGGCGTTGAGGAATGATGCTTGGGAGCTGGGTCTGAGTCAACGCACTGAGCGTATTTCAGGTGGGTTTTTTTTTTTAGTTAGTTTCTCTACTCTACTGTATTTGTTTTGTTGGTAAATAAAAAAAATTCATTTTCATTTCACTTGATTTATGTAATATTTTGAATTATTGTATATAAGTTTAGTTCAAGGTGGAACAGCGAGTTGTCAAAGCATAATCTGTATTTCAATTTCACTGTACAGTAAGTTAGAAATGTATTCATTTGATGCTGAGGCCTAGGGTTAGGCTGGAATCTGATTTTTGCCAAAGTTGAACTGATTGTATGTTAGAATTCTTTATGGGTCTTAGTTGGTTGAGGCAAGCAAGGGGGATAGTAAGTTGATAGTCTTGTCTTTGGAGAGTTGCTTTAGAGGATATTGCATCCGGATATGTTTAACTCGCCAATCGGAAGTTATGTTGTTACTGTGTAATGCTTAGTTCACTTGAATTTCCATTTCATACCTTACAAAACTGTTCTATTTGTTCTAAAGTGAGGGAGATTTTAATGCATAGAAAGTTATGTTAGATTCAAACTTCACTTACATTGATCTATTCTTATGATGGAACAGTCAGCTGTTAAACTCCAGCTTTAGGTGGAGATTAAAAAAGATATTAGAGGATGTAATTTGAACTAGAAAAAGATTGCTAGAAATGAGATATGGAAGAGCCATCCTTTGTGTAAGGCTACTCCAATTTTTGACGGATGAGATATTTTGGGTGAAATTGTTTGGTTGCAAGGAATGCCAATAATTGCAGATGGAAGCTCCAGGGTTCACGTTAAATCTACTAGAAATGGATTGGCATAGAAGCATATGCATTTCAAGATGAGTTTTAGTGGGGGAAAACTGAGAGATCACTCAGTGATGATCACTACGAGGTTTTCAATATCTTATGTATCAGTATCATCACTCATGCTATGGGGCAAAAATATAGGAGTAGATGTAGTGGTTGGCAACAAATAATTTTTGTTTGCAGCAAACCAATTGTGATGAGGCATAAAAAAAGTTGTCTAGAGTGTTGAAATATGACATAATATGTAAGGTTGATGTGATTGGAATGTAGAAGAAAACCTTTTAAATAGGACATCACAAAGGTTGACTTAATACTCAGATCATATAACACATAAGAAATATGGAGACAGTTAAGTTTTTCTTGCATCGAGAAATCTTATAAATAATTGGATTATAATATATCTCAACGTTTCCTCTCAAACTCAAAGTGTGGTTGAATGTCTCTTGAGTCTGTGGAAACCCCTGAAAGTGTGTGATAATAAAGGTGTCCTAAAAATACAAATTGTAGTTCAAATATGACTGGAAAATTCAATGAACAAGGCATGGACGACACACATTTCTTGATGTTTGTCAACGATGTTGCATGGAATGACCGGTTGGAGTGCTCTAACCAGCATATTGTGGTTGGATTTTAGAGAAGATTCCTGCAAAACACACAGTCTAATGTGAACCAACTCCAAACAATTTTGACAGCTAGGGCACTAGCAAGACACAACTTTGCTGATATTGAATAGGAAATAGGTATAGTTGAGGCTCAATCCATAGAGATATTGAAGTTGTCCTGGTTGAGGCATACTTCAAGAGATCCCATAACTCGTGGGTTTCTAGTCCGATGGTTGCCGTATTGATGGTTACTTGCTTATTGTTCTAATTGTTTATGACGCCCATTAGAATCTTCAATTTATTGATTTTCGCTTCTTAGGAATGTATATATAATTTCCTTAAAGCATACTTTTCTATTAGTTCAGTTAATACATTAAGGCTACAGTTATCTTTACTAACATCATAACATGATTGATATATGGATCCCTGCATTTTAAGGCCAACATGAATGCAATATGCATTTCTAACTTGGAGGTGGTTAGGGTTGGTCCAACTAATTCTCTCTCTTGGCTCCCCTGTCCAAATAAATTACATGGAATGAAAATTTGGCATATGAAAGCAAGTTGACTATGTTCCTTTACTAGCATCAGAACACTATTGAGTTGGGTCACATATTTGGATCCCTGTTTTTGGAAGCCAAGCTGAATTAACCAAGTATTTCCAATTTGGAGGGACCAGGTGGGTTCAAAACTTACTTGTCACCAACCCCCTCTAAATAAAAGGAAAGGGAGACTGTAGGACAAAAAAAAAAAAAAAAAAAAAAAAAAAATTACCAGCATTTTTGAATTGTAGTTGTTTCACTTCACTCCAAACTAAAGTATCAAGTTTGTATACTCATGACCCTGCAAAGTTCATATATGGTATTGCTATATCAGTTCAGACTCATTTGATAAAATGTGCATGGTGTTTACTAACTAGAATTCTTCAATTCAACTATTTATTTTATTTTAATCTCTTATATGTTGGTGATGTATCATTGTATTCTGTAATCATCTAAATTATGTTTAACCTTATATTCATTGTCGAGACCTTAAAGCATCTTTGGTTACCCCTGTGTAGGTAGTGCTGGTGATGTCTTGGAAGATGATCCGGTGGGACGGTTGAAAGTTTTTGTTTATGAACTTCCTAGCAAATACAATAAGAAGATTCTGCAGAAAGACCAAAGATGCCTCACCCACATGTTTGCTGCTGAGATCTATATGCATCGTTTTCTTTTATCTAGCCCTGTTTGGACCCTCAATCCTGAAGAAGCGGATTGGTTCTACACCCCTGTTTATACCACATGTGACTTGACGCCGAATGGCCTCCCACTGCCTTTCTGTTTTTTTTTTTTTTTTAATACTGTTTGGTTGCTGAAATCTATAATTTTGAAGTCGTTTAGAAAAAGAACACATAGTGAATATACATGTATATTTGCTATATCAAACTGAAGGAAAATACCAGATTTATGTTGTATACTTGACTAATACAGAATATATCTGAATCTAACTTTGTGACAACATTTACAGAGGTGCTAGGGCAGCAGTCTGGGAGAACTTCAAGAACAATCCACTGTTTGACATTTCCACTGAGCGCCCAACGACATACTATGAAGACATGCAGCGAGCTGTCTTCTGTTTGTGCCCACTTGGGTGGGCACCGTGGAGTCCAAGATTGGTTGAAGCAGTGATATTTGGTTGCATCCCTGTTATCATTGCAGATGATATTGTCTTACCTTTTGCCGATGCAATCCCGTGGGAAGAAATAGGGGTTTATGTAGATGAGAAGGATGTTCCTGACTTGGATACCATACTCACATCTATCCCACCCGAAGTAATATTGAGGAAGCAGAGATTGCTTGCAAACCCGTCAATGAAGCAGGCTGTGCTATTCCCTCAACCTGCTCAACCGGTGATGCTTTCCATCAAGTCTTGAATGGACTTGCTCGTAAGTTGCCACACAACAAGAGTATTTACTTGAAACATGGACAGAAAATCTTAAACTGGACAGCAGGCCCAGAGGGTGACCTTAAACCTTGGTAACAACTTCTAGACCGTATTCAGAATCTCTGTATCCTACATGTGAATCCTTGCCTCCAGAAATTATTGCACCATTTTGCCACGATGGGGGTACTGCATCGCGCCAGAAGTGTCGGAACCTGGATCAGCAAAACGAGTTAAGATTATGCATTACCTTTTGCACCTTTCAGTGTGTGGCTTATCTGCTGTAGTTAACATCAGGTTTTGTTGTAATTCAATCTGAAAGCTATCATGTGCCCTTATTAGGATTATGGAGCTATTCATCAATCCACAATAAGCATTTGCATAGCTGCATAATTGTAGATTACGACTATCTTCTGAATTATGATTTGTGGTTTTGTTTCTTCTTCACGGTTCATGTTTGTGTTGTAGTTTTGTAGTAGTAGTAGTAGTAGTTCAGGGATGGGCAGGGCTCGGCCTAAATTTAGGAATGAGAGGAAGAATATGAAGAAAAAAAAACAAGGGGCATAAGAGTAATTTTGAGTGGTGGCGATGAAATTAGTACAAGGGAAGAAGATAAGAAAGGGGGGTGGTTGTGTGTGGGGAATATGAAAGCCACGCTCCCAATTGGTCCTTCTCTTGTAATATTAACCCATATCATATGTTCTAGTAGGATCTATCTATCTCTTCTTTTATCTTCTCTTCTCATTCCTCAACTGAATACCGACTGTAGAGTAGAGTACAGGAGAGGAGAGAGCCAAGAGTGATGGCAGTGCGGGCAGCCTCGCAACCTTCAGCTGTAGTGCCTAACGCCGGCAATGCTGCCGGCCTGAGACGCCGGCCCCCGCCTAATTCTTTAGCTCTTAAATCATCCTTGTTATCTCCTTCCCTACACCTCATGCCTCCCTTCAACAACTACAAGCAGCCTGTTTTCAGAACCTCTGCTTACCGGGTTGTTACAAACCGTGTTGCCTCCAAGAATGCATATATTTGTCGGGATTGCGGGTATTGTGTCTCATTCCTTCTTTTTCTTCTGTAATGTCTGCTAAAGAGTTTGTTAGAATTTGATTGTGTTGATGTGTATGTATGGTGCAGCTATATTTACCAAGATCGGACTCCTTTCGACAAGTTACCTGATAAATACTCCTGTCCAGGTAATTCTTCATCACACACACTCATGTCACGGATCTAGTGCCTGTAAATGAATATTTGTTTTGCAGTTTGTGGTGCACCCAAGAGGAGATTTAGGCCCTACCAGCCTCCTGTTTCGAAAAATGCCAATGCCGCGGATGTCCGGAAGGCGCGAAAAGCCGAACTCCAAAGAGACGAAGCGATCGGGTATGTTAACCAACATTTTGCAGATTACTCTTCCTACTAGTTGTCTTGACTGTTTAGTGAAGAACATAACTGAAATCTTGATAAATGTTTGCAGGAAGGCATTACCTGTTGCAATTGTGATTGGCATTGTTGCTCTTGTTGCACTCTACTTCTACCTAAACGCCACCTTTTAGGCTAAAATCCTATCCTTCCAAGCATTAGCAACCGGAATGTTTGCAGAGACATATTCTGTATTTTCGTTTTGTTTAATTTGTAATACTCATCAACAAGCTGAAACTGTGATTTTTGTCATCAATTTGAATAATATACATTTGAGCACCATTCACAGATTGTTTGATTGGCATGAAAATTCTGGACAATGTTCAGTAATGAAATATGAACATGATTTATTTCAGATTTCAGTGAAAATGAGCATTTGGCAGCTCAAAATTGATGCCAGACAGAAACTGGCTGGGAAATATGATATGATAAAAGAAGTAGATGATTATTTACACACAATGTTTTTTTTTTTTTTTTTTTTTTTGTAACTAATGATCATTCTTGCAATACAAATGAACCCTCTATCCGTTTATCCATAGGTTGCTGAGAAGAAAAACTTAGAGGAAACATGTCGGAGAAGCTACTGGCAGGTGCAGGCTTGAACTCATATGGACCTCCCTTCGGCCCCCAGACCTGTATCACACAATACGATATACCATAATTTGTACTTTAACCTCGAACAGAACTGCTAATGCTTAATATACTCTATCAAGGTACCTGTAATGAAATGTAATATGGAAAAGGTAGTCAAACTTACTTGATTTCCTTCGTCATCATAGCCTCTATCCCAGGTGTGTATCTCACCGTTCTTCAAGACTGAGAGTTCAGAAGTGCAGTGGCTTGCTCCATTCTATCATTTATTTATATATAAAAAAGAAAGGAATAAAAGAAACAATGGAACATTTATACCAGCCTAATGGCAACAAAGAAAACTAAAACAATTTGGTATCACTCCATATATAAATGGACATTAATCACATGAAAGGGTTGAGACAATAAAACTTCTGCAAGAATACAGGGTTGGCGAGCATATACCCATGTATTAGGGAATCCGCCTGGTGGAGTTGAGCCTTCGTATAAGCAGCGTTTTCCCCGTTCACAGCGTTTTAGATGTATGGTGGTCAGATGTTCTCCAATGTCCTGTGCGTGACATAATAACAGTGGGTACTATAAATTCCATGCCAACATTTTATAAAAACATGCATATGATAATACTATATAAACATAACTAATTTAAGTTTATACAGACGACCTAGTAAGGAAAACATTTTAGTTATAAATTTTGCAAATTGATCATTTTCCCAAAGAGACGAACATAACTTTTCATGTAATTTACGTTATCTAATTAATCCCTGTATAATTGTCATATTTTCAATAAACTGTTCCGAGACAAAATGTATTTAAGGAGCAAATAATATCCACAATCTGATAGATCTCACAGTCATAAGCTTAGCTAGAACAATTCACATTATTAGGAAGAAATCAGAACACTTTATTCCTCTTTCATTTATTTTCCTTGCCTAATAAGTAATAATTATTTCTTTACCATCTCTTTCTTGACAGATTTGTTAAAAAAACTAATTTGAGGAGGGTGGGATGCTGCAAAAGCATCTTCAAACTTTGTTACCCATTCATACAAATCACTTCTAAGTTAGTAATCAGGAATTCAAGTATTCAACTATTCTTATAGAATCTAGTTCCATAATTTGACATATCAAAAAATACCTGTCAGCAAAATGAGACTTTTAGTACATTGTATGGTGTTTTTTTAGTCCTTTCATTATTATTGAATCTCGTGTGTACTGAGTCCATGATTAGATGTGATTGAAGGCTTACCCCAATAACTTCTTCAGGCAATGGGCGCTGATCTCTTGATCGATCACAGAAGTTCTTGTAATCTTCTGCATCCCTTATGGCATATGAGCTTAACTGCCCATTGGAAATAAAATTATTATTCTTGAGGGTCATGTGGCATCCAGTTTTAAATAAGAATTTCTTTTACCCTATGTCCCTATCCCATGAACAGAAGGAAACTATATTAACTTGAAAATACATTCATGAAGAATGAAGATTCATAAGAAATATTAAACTTCAAAACCAACTAACTGCATCATAAAGCAATTAATAACAAAATCTTTAGCTTTTAAAACATTAAAAATTGTTTTTTTTTCCAGCAAGGACAAAGAAGTGGTCACAAACTCACCAACTTTCCATCAAAATTTTAGGAAATCAATGACAGCCAAACAGAAACTTAAATAAAATTGGGTTACTTCCATGACTATGATCATGTAGACAAGTTCGTATAATGGATCACTACATTTCTACTTGAGAGAAATTCTCAGACCAGGTTCAGCTATAGCTGGCAATTTAGGTTTCGGGTCAGTAGAATAGTTTAATGTAATCCGATCTATTTATACTACCCGAGCCCACAAAATGCGGGTTGGATTTCATGTGCCTGTGGATTCGGGTCCAAATTGTCAGATCTAGCTTCTGCCACATATTAACAAATATAAACAACACGCTTGCGCTACCTTATAAAAACTAGAAAGAATGAACAGATTAGTTCAGGACAGTGTGCAGGATCAGAAAGGCGTGCACGATCCCATTAGTGATACTCATATGCAAGGTGTGTCAGATCCGGTAAGCCAGAGCAGTGTGCAAGTCTCACAAGGTTTTACTGCTCATAATTATGTTGATTCTAAGGCCCATATGGTGGTGCATGATCATAGTTGCAACTTGCAACATCAGGGCACCTTACAGGTGAGTCCTAGCAGGTTTTCAGCAAATGAGGGAAGGAAAAAAAAAACAAATACATATATAGCAATCACTTGATAAAGATGGAATTTGATGAGTAGCCTTCCTCCAAAACGATCAAAAGGGCATGAGTTGGGTTTCAGAAGATAAAATCCTAATTTATAGTGTGACATCAAACCATATGACAAGCAATACATCAAACATGCGTGGACAGAAGCTTACCTCTACATCACATCTCAACTCTTTCGGACAAGGCTTCACCATATAAAATCTCTGCAAAAATACAGCTGTTAGAATCAAGGAGATAGTGTTCAGTCATAGAAAATACAAAGCTTGAAATGCTCAGACATATTTGCAGAGGAAATTCACGGCAAGTTTATGCTGACTTGCAAAATCCAGCTATAAGGAAACCATTTCAGCAACAGTAACATACCTGCCGGAAGGGCTTCTGAGGTGTTCTCCAAAAAGCCTGGTGACCACCCGAAAAAAAATGACGTATAATTATTAAAATGTTCAGCAAGTAAATGAAGCTGAAATTAAAGATGAAGTGGAAGGCATAATGAGCTACACTAACTTGCTCAAAATATAAAACATTTGAACCATCCACCATCTCTGCTGCCGGGCATGTGACCATCCTGCAGCCCAAAGGGAAACATAAAACAACCAAAGCTATAAGCTGAAAATGTCCTTAGCAAGCAGCATTACACCAAAGCATATAATGGGTATTAATCAAAATGCAAATTCATAACCTTACTTCTATAAAGTGCTAAACATCAACAAAAAAGTTGGGAAAAACAAAGAATACTAAACCAAAGTCATCAAAAATAGGTTAAAAAGTATATTTCCCTTGTGCCAAGGCCAGATTCCCAAAAAAAAATAAAATCAAGGAGGCATCTTAAAAACTAAAGGCACAGAAACTAATAATTTGATGAAAAGGCTAGTAAAAATTCATGGTACAGCAACACAGACCTGATGTTGAAGTAACTATCAGGATCTCTGGAAGCTTGCTCTCTGGAATGCTACACAAAACAACACATCGCGACAAAAATGAAAACCAAATCAATCCCAGAATCAAAACAGGAACAATTCAAAAAGAAAAAGAAGTGGCAGTACCTTTTCGCCTTTGAGAGACTGAGAGACGAAACGGGTATGGTCCCTGCGCGTAGCGGACTTGGTGAGCCGCTTCAGCAGCAGTGCTCCTCCAACCAGCACCAGTGTCTTCGCCACCAATCCTCTCGCTATGCTCCACCCACTGGAGTCCGAGTCTGGGTCCGTGCCCCGACCCATGAGGATATTCGTATGTATAGAGTCTATAGACGCAGACCCTTTTTCACCGGAATGAAGCAGCAGCTACCATATTCCACAGACGCTGCGAAAATTCGAACTTTCTTCTTCTCCGCCGAGAATTTACAAATTTTGAAGCAGACCCAACCCAAATTTTCCAATTGTGAAGAAGAAGAAGAAGAAGAAGAAGATGATTGAAACGGGAAATGAGATTCGATTTTGCCTTTCTGTGTGTGAAAGATTATAGAACCCAGAAACAGTTCAGAAAATAAGTAACATGAAATGAGTATGGTGAAAGAATCGCAAATAATCAGAGCCAATCAGCTAGAGTTCGATTTTTGGGCGTCAGGTTGTGACTTGTGAACGATGTCCTCTCCTCACACAACAGTTAATTTTTTTTCTCTCTCTTCCGAAATTCCTTGGCCTCATGCAGATTGACTCAACTATCCTGGTTATTTATACTTACTAGAGTTTAATGCGTCACAGATTAATTTCCGTGCATTTGCTAATAAATTTGTGCTAAAAAAATTGAAATAGGGGTCCTACTTTTGCATTCCTACATTGGTTCGTACACAGTTAGGAGCAACATTATCACACTCTGAAATGGCTCTACCGGTCCTCGGGAGCTATCGCTATCAAGCGCAAGAAACAGATGTTATGCTCACCCAAAACATTAATCAGTGCTCAAAATTACGAGTTCTTGGAGCAACGAATGATACGCTTACCTCCTAAACATCGATTGCCGCTCGACGACACAAATCCTCAAGGGCGAGTCCTTAATAAAATTATTTATATATCATGTTTCATTGTTTGACACTTCATAGTTAATACAATAATTACGATAGATGATATTACTGTCAAAAATTTACTACCATACAATACACTCAAAAAAATACTAAAGATAATATTTTTTAAAAACTTTAACTTTCATTCTCTGCATTTTGACCTTTGGAGATGAAAACAACAATGAGCAAAATAATTTCATGCCAACATTTCAATCTTTGTTGAAATTCCATTCCATCATTGTGTTTAGAAGATAAGAGACAAATTATTGATTGCAGCCAAACAATATGGTACCATGAAATTGTGAGCAAAATAATTTCACACCAACCATAAATGTATCAATCTTTCATTAATATTCTTTTCATCATTGTATTTAGAAAAACAAATACAAAAATTATGATTTTGAATTATATAAACTCAAATAATTAAAGATTGAGGAGCTTATTATTCACCGTATGTTTCAAAACGAGTGTTATATTTTTCTTAAAATTTTACCACAAAATAATTGCTGTTGTTGTAGAAAGCTAGCTAGTGTGCATTAAATTTGTTATAACACGTAATCACGAGATACAACGTCGTACTAATTGACACCTCCTCCATTTTTTCCAAAATGGAAATAATAGTATTTGTTTTGAAACAAAAAGAGTACTAACTTTGAGATATTGTAAGCAACTCTAGAAATCAACCACTCCAACTCCAAATATCAGGAAATGAACACAAATATTTAAGCAGAAATGAACAAAATATTCATAGTATATGATGCATCATTACAAAAATAAGTTGCAGAAAGAGAGTAAGTGTAATATAATCCCAACTGCTTTCAAATGGCTAGGAGCAGATACATACAGTTTATGCAGACGTCCATGAAAACATCACAAAACTTGAAACTCCATTTACTTCACTTCAAGTTCAAATCCTTTTTTTTTCTTCTTCACTTCAAGAGTTCAAAGCTTCTTTTCACTGCTATTGCTGCATGTAGTTAACAAGAATCTGGAACTGGCTCTCCACATAATCTTGAACACAGCATTTTTCAAAAGTGTATCTCGCGTCTCTCTGCGAAAAACTTCCCGGTTATTGCCTGGTCTGGGAGCAAAGACAGCCAAACTCCAGTGTCAGCAGCATCTTCAGCTGAAATATTACCAGCCCATCCTGTCATTGCAGTTTTCACCGAACCCGGGCAGTAGCAGTTGATATATATTTTCTCACCATCTGACCGATCATCAAGTATCCTTGCCATTAACCGGGTGTAAGTATTCACTGCAAGTTTGGATATTGCATAATCAGTGTACGATTTAGGCCACCCGCCTTCTTTCCACGTCCCATCCTCAACTTGTTTTAGGAAAGTTGATACCATATTGTCAATCATTTCTTCTGTGAGTGAGTCCACATCACTTAGTTGTTCTCTCAAATTTTCATCTTCAATTTTCTGTACGAGTTCAGTGAGAATTTTCATTAGTTTCTATGAAGCAAAGGGTGCTCAAACAAATTAACTAAACACCTCTTCAATTTATCAGGTAAACCACAAGTTTTTCTAAATGAGCAAAATCCCGAAAAAACCTAGGAATAGCATCCCATATGCAAGGAATCTCACAAGTTAATAAAGCTACAACCAAGATTACTACGGTTGGAGGGTCGAAGGCTTCTATCACAAAGAAACTCACACCATACAAAAACTAGGAATTATCATCAGCCACTTGTTTCTAGATGAGCATGAAAGCTAGATTGTGTTATAGAAAGCTTAAGAAAAAATGAAAATGATAGATGATGCCTAAATAAGGCAACAAGAGTGGAAGGGAGAGAAGAGAAGATATGTTTACTTACATTTCTTTTGCCATTTAGTTTACCTAGCCGTGAGCTCACATTAACGATACGAGCACCAACAGAGGAAGGTTTCATCAACGGTATCAAAGCTTTGATCATGTTCTTGGTGCCATAATAGTTGGTAGTGATGACATCTTTGGCATACTCAACAGAATTCTCAGATCCAAAGTTAAAATTAACACCAGCATTATTCACCTGCAGAGAATACACTTGCATAGCTTTAAATAACAGATTGTAATAGGAAGCATTTTCGCGTCAACTAATTGTCTGAACATCTATATTCACACCAAATCCATCAAGGATTTCAAAGCTTAAGCAACTAGAATCGTTTCCAAACAGCATTCAAAAAAAAAAAAAAGAATCATTTCCAAACAAATGCATACTTATAAATTATACAGAAACAAGATTCCCAAAAATGAATATTGAGGCTTAGGGATCTTACCAGAATATCTAAACCACCATAATTTTCTTTTAACCAGTCACAAAAAGTGGCGATAGAATCATGGTTTAACACATCCAATTGATGGGAAAACACATTGAGACCTCCTTCTTGTAAAACCTTAGCAGCTTCAATGCCAACCTCGACGTCTCTTGATGTCAGTATGACAGTCACTCGGTGATTTGCAAGCTGCCTCACAATCTCAAATCCGATGCCTCTGTTACCACCGCTCACAACAGCAATAGTTTCTGCAGACCACCACCTACAAACCCAAATCACAATGCCCTAATTATACATGTGCTATCAATGCTACAAAACTAATTCAGGTCTCATAAGCACACAAAACTCGAATCATTGTCAAAATTCGCCATTTTCGCTAAATGGGTTTTGCTATCCAGATTTCAGCCTTCAAAACTAACTTTATGGGTTCAATATTAAAATTCATCACAAAATGCATAGCAATGGGTAGTGGGGAGAAGAGAGCAAATTACAATGTGCTACAAACCCAAAAAGTGGCTAATTGGTACACCATCCTTACAATTTAGTGTTTGGCAAAGTGTCAAATCAAATGGGTTTCAAGATTTGGCCTTTAATACTAACAATCATAGAACATTGCATCTTCTGAAGCAGATATTGATGAACATAAAATGCAATATAGAAGAGAGTAAAGCTCTCATAAGCACACAAAACTTGTATCATTTGTCAAATTTGCAATATGGGTTTTGCTGCCCAGATCTAGTTCAATATCAAATGGGTTTCAAGATTTGATCTTTAAAGCTAAAAATGCAAATTCTGAAGCAGAAATTAGAGAACAAAAATGCAAAAAGGTACCTCTGGTGATCAGAATAGGGGATGGTTCTGAGAAGAGAGATTTGTTGGAGTCTCTTTTCTCTGCGCTCTCTGGCCTTCTCCTTCTTGTCCTTGTCTTTGGACTTCCCTTTGGAGTGGTGGTGGTGGTGGCGGTGGCTTGATTCTTTCTCTTTCTCTTTGTCCTTCTCTGGTTCTGCTTCTCCTTCTGCTTCTGTCTCTGTCTCAGCCTCCTTTTCTTGTTCAGACTCAGGCTCCTTCTCTGGCTCTTCCTCCATTTTTGTTGGCTTCTTTCAAAAATTGAAGCTTTATTTGAAAAGGAAAACAAGGTTTGTATCAAAATCCATCACAATTGTTACTACCCTTTTGCAAACTGGTCAAACACTTCAATCCTGAAATTAAGGTCAGGATTTGCAATTTTTGTGTTCCTCCTTCCCATCTCCACCTTCTTAGCCATTCTAATCGGACAAATTACAACATTTTTTGAAATTCCTATGTCAATATGTCATGGTTCCAACATGATAGGAGGTCCATTTCAAGTCCAATTAATCTTAAAAATACATAGGTTAGAAATACTTTTATTAGTTCTAAGCTTACAAAAATGATTAAATGAAAGAATATATATTTTTTAGAACATGAATATATATAAATAAAGTCAGGCCTATATTTTTCTGTTCTTGATGCTCTCATGTTCATTTGGTTACAACTTTTAATGTTTGGAGTCCAAATTTTGAATGTCCAACAGTATTTCAAAATTTTGATTTGGACCAAAATCAACATGCATTTATCCACTATGTCTGCAAATTTTCAACATCAACTACATATACTAATATACACAGTATTTGCTATGATCAATCAGTGAAAATGCATACACACCAGTGTAAATTTACATTTATTATGGAAGTGTTGCATAGCATTTACAGAGTACCCTTTGGGTTTTGGCTATGAACATAGCAAATATAACTTTGAAATTACAACTTGTCGCGTACTTACTCGGAAACAGAGTTCTAAAATAAAACTTAAAACTGTATTCAGTGCTAAAAACTTATGAATCAGTACATTGTCTATGCCATATCATACTCTGATTTAAATTTGGATTTAATACTCTGACTTGAATCTTTTGGCCACCAGCACTGTATATTGTCCCACCAGAGAACAAGTAATGCAGTTCAGTATTTGCATGATTTCTGTTCCTACACTGTATAAAACAAACAGTTCCGAGAAACTGGTGCCTACTTCACAATGGACATAATTTTCCTTGAACAAAGAAAAAGAAGAGCAGTCGATACAATTAAGGTAATGTTTGGATTAGAAACTAATTGATAAATACCATGTCTCAGCTTTGGCCCGTGATGGTTCCATGCTCACAAGAAGAGAAGTGGCAAAAGAACACCAGCTCCTATTGGAAGAAAAGACGACCCACCAGCAAAAGTTGTCAACTTCCTGGCATTGCACGTAGAGGTGGGAGGTAATGAAATGGAAGTTATCGGAATACCTATCCATCACAAAGAAGTAAGAGACTCACAAATTTGTTTTCTGGATTTTCAAGCCATGATACCAATGATTTAAGTTTCTAAAGTTTACATTTATGAGCTGAACAGTTTGTATCTTCAGTGTGGATATCAATAATTACCTGCTCCAAAGAAACACAAACCACATAGCCCTTCCAGTGCCATCTGGTTGAAGGATATATCAACTGGAAAAAAAAATGCTGTTCTGCATTTGACTACCTTCACCTGCCAACCCCCAAACACGAGAAAGTTATTAAATAAAAACAACATATAAGTCATAACATGACCAAATCCAGATCTGCCGATCACACAATTGAATATTGAAAATCCATTTAGCCATAGATTAGATGTAAAAACTACATCAGCAAAAGCTGTCATATTTCTGTTCTTGTCCATTAAGAACTTAGGAGATAAATAAGTAAGATGGTTATTTCCAAGCAACAAATTTCAACCTTGTGCCTATTTATGAGCTAAAAAAGTATGGATCTTCAGTGTAGATATCAAAATTTACCTGGTCCCAAAAAAAACACAGAGCACATATCCCTGCCATTCATTGAAGGAAATGTCTACAGGAATGCTCTGGATCCTGCATTTTACTACCCTACCAACCACCAAAAATGAGAAAATAATTGTAAGAAAAATTACAGACTTAGTCATCATTAGAGAGTGGTGCCTCTCCACATACAGAAAGGTAGATGCATATTTAAAATAGCCTTTTGAATAATACTGAAAGTGGATAATACTGAATCTATATATAACCATTTGAAAGCTATAAACAAGATATACGTGGATTTGAAACTTGTTGAAGTCCGGAGAATCTCGTTACATGATTTCGCCTAGACAGTAAACCACATGTACCAATCAATGCCATTTTGAGTAAAAACTTAAGCATTTATAGAATCTCTTAAATTATTTACTGCGTACGCTCTCATTATCCTTGCATAGTGATAACTGCCGAGATAATTCAGCTCATCAAATGAATTTAAATTTAGCCTAGCAGCAATTGGTAGTTGAAATTTGATCATGTAAACAAGAAAGGGTATAAAAATCTTTTCCATATATCTGTAGTAAAAGCATATGTTCTATCTTTAATCGAACACATTCCTTCACCTTTCCTTTTTTTTATATACATTAAATAGAAAACAAGAAAAGTTTGGAACTCAATAGGCAATGTAAAGAAGGTCAACTAAATTAAAACGTGATTCAGTTCACAAAAATAACCTTCTAAATTATGAATCAGAGCTTTGAACTTTTCACATGAAGGATAAAATAACTCATCCTTTTATTCCCTTTCTGGTGGTCTTGAATCAAAGATATCCTCCTTGTTTATATCAGAAGAAAGGACATTTTTTTCTGACATGTTTTTCCTCAATAGATTTCAAGTTTTCTATGAGTCTTTTGAGAATAAAAATGAAATAACCAGGCTAAATTTTATCAGCAAACACATATCACAGGGAATAAAAAGATTGTGAAACCATAAACACAGTAGAATTTATCATCAGAAAAGTACCCGGTAGAGTGGACCAAAACCTCCCCAATCTTCATGACAGGAGAGAATTGGTGTGATGCAACAGAAAGGGTAGCCAGGTCAAAGATAGGTATCACCAGGCCTTTATCCTGGTTTTCTTCTATGATCATAGTATAACATATATGATACAGATAAACATATATAGTGAGAAATTCATGTATTAAATACGTATTTATTACTTAATAAAACAATACAGAAGTCATATAACAAAATCTGATACAAAGAATAAATCTATTGACTCAACTAACAACCACACCTTCGGGAATTAGAGTACTCCAGGCGATGATTACTGGAGCAAACCAAGTGCGCTCCTCTTTTCCCATGCCATCCATTTCCATATCGACTTTTGTAGGTAGCCTTAATTTGATCTTACTTTTAAAATCGTCATACATGTCACAAATCATAGAAGCTCTAACACGACTAGGCATTGTGTGTTCTTTGAAAGTGGTGATATGCTGAATTTATAAGGTTCAAAAGAAACTGGGACTGAAATATGTTACAATCTGAAGAATCTCATCACATGGTTTTCGTGAGACTGAAAAACGTGTATCAGCAAATGGCATTTGAAACCGAAATGTTTTTTGCTTTTCTAGAAGCTATTCACGTTATTTGCTATGTGCTAGAAAAGTCAAGTGGATTTAAAACTAATCAATGTCCATACAGCCTCTTCACGGGAATCAGCAACATTAGCCATACACGTTTAGTCGTTTATCACGTGTACCATTAATGGTATAAAAACTTCCATAAATAAAAATTAAAAAGAGAAGATATTTAGCCAACTAGCCTAGTGATAGTAACTTTTGGAGCAAACAAATACTAAGGCCATTTCTAATTAAGTTGCCATTAACAATATATATTTTTATTGATTCAGAAAATTTGTTAATGGAAGGTACCTCTATAAGAGTCCATCTGTTTAGATTTTCTATGATATTCTATTATAATTTCTGGGGATTTTTGAGATGCTTCTCCTTCGAATTCTTAGATATAAATCCACTTCAAACCATAGCTGCTTGACTTAATTTTTCTCTATTAGGTGGCTCAATCACCATAGAAGTATTGTATGGCGTTTTTTATAATACAACTGATGACTATGCTTGATTATTGCTTCATTTCACATGGATAGACGATCGTTGCAGAAGTTTCAATGGCTGGATGAGAACAGTTAGTTTATTTCTTGGCCTACATATATCGGTTCCTTGGAAACAAGATTTGGCCCATTTGAAAAAGAAAACTATTCAAATCTCTTATATTTCTGAAGGTGGACAATCATTTTGGGACAAAGGGAGTACCAAGTTAACTTCAGTAGATTAGACACAAAGTCATTGTACGGTTCTGGCCTTTCACTCAAGTCTCTATTATCTTTGATAATGAATGTAGGATAACATTATTGACAACAGTCAAGAGAATATAATGAAGTTCATTGAAGATCCACCTTCACTATGTAAGTGTTCGGAAAATAGTAATTTATTCAAACAGCTAAAAGCCCCAAATGTATTGAACATAATGCTAACTTTCAGTTTCCCAGTTTGTTGATAGCATAGACTTAAAACAGCTAAAATATATCCCGGGATGGGTGAAAGAATATCAAGTGATGAGTATTAATGCATAGATGAACAATACTTTCAATGTATAAAATGTACCTTGACTAAGGAAATTTTATAGATGTTACATCTGTTGATCAACTTCTCATCACTTTCTTTTTCACTCATCGAACATTTATCATGCCATTGCTTCCCCAAACAGCCCACTCCTACACATATCACAAATTAATGAGAATGGTATAAGTACAGACACTAGGAAAAGCAATGTATCAAAAGTTGAAGTGATGGAGCATTCCCCAAAATGCCAAAGCCACACTCTTATAACAGGAAGTGTCCAGAACCGAACCGAACCACTCCGAGAGATTTCCTCGGTGAATTTCAGTGTCATTAGAGCAAAGTTAGGGGCTCAGTCCTCAAATGATGCTAAAAAGTGTAAATGCCTCATCAATTACTCATAACTCACAAGTTAACCCACTAAGCAAAGTCATTGCTACTGACTGCATCATGATATCATTCTTCCACTTTCATACAGTCCAACTGCATGATCAGCTTCTCTGAGCCATTTCATCAAACAGTTTGAGGGCAACTTTGTATCTTCCCATTACACACTATATACCTACAACCAATATGGTATAAGTAGAGCAATTTGGCATATAACTGGATCAATTGCATCTATGTGAGATCAATGAGATGCATATTGAAGAAGAAGAAGAAGAAGAAGGGTTTTGCAGAGACTGTTGCCATTTAAGGCATTGGTTAATTGGTTTTCATTTGATGTGGTACGAGCTTAAATTAGTCCACTCCACCCTAAATTTCTCTCCAAGCAGTTGGGCTTATTACTATACTCCTTCATATCTCAAAAATGAAGGTAATTGTTCCTATTCCGATAAAAATCAAGAAAAAGTTAGTTATCGCGGTATATTTACTCTTATATTTTTTTCGTAATCACGACTTATAACAAACTTAATGATAAAAGTATAAGGAATTGGACATTATGCTCACAAATTGATAACACTTTTGCATTATTATTCCCATATTGCAATGCATGTTTACAAGTACGAGAGTCGAGCATAAGTCTCTTTTATTAGTAACACGGATGTAAATGCGCGTAGAGAAAAGACTGATTAGTTACTCAATCGAGAACCATAATTATGATTATCTGGAAACGGGAAGTCTTAGTTCATACTTCATGGTTTCTTTACTCCCTCAACATTGGCCCCCGGTGGTGCTCCTAAACCAATCTCTGATGATGATAGTGGTGGTGTGAGAGGATTGGAAATTAAACGTTTCGTAGGCGCAAATGGAAACGGAGGAAACAAAGGAAATGGCGAAAAGTCCGGAAATGGAAGAGAAGGAGGGAATACTGACGGCACTGGCACTGGCAATTGAAGTTGAAGAGATGGCGGCGCCCCTGCTGGTGGCAATGGGTTGTTCAGAATAGGCAGCATATTTTCATTGGCCACAGGTGTATCAGACAATATAGGATCTGAAAACGATTGTTTTGTTGTCAATGGCGCGTTTGAGTCTAGCAAGGCGCGAGACCCCAAACATAAGTACAAGTCGTTAGTGATGATCAGCAAAGCCAAAAACAATAGTAGGTTGAGAGCAGGGGATGAGGACTCCATTGGCATAAATAGTTAAGAGTAAATTAAATGTTGAGTAATAAGGGATGTACCTAATGTGGGTTTTTATATAGAGAGAAAGAGAGAGTTGTGGGTGCATGGTTGGTTGGGTGTTACGGGTTATGTGATTTGAAATGAGTTTTGTGTGTTGTTGACATTCATCAGTAGCTTCATGCTCTCATTGTACCTAGAGAGTCAACAATTTAATGGCTGATCACCCACAACAAAAAACTTGATAAGTTACATGAGTGCTTCATCTTTTTGCCATGAGATGGTACCAAACTCAAAACCATATTTTCTTCATACTTACTGACATAAGTTGCATGATGCTCATGAGTTCAGTCATTTGTTCATTTTTAACCTAGAG
Source organism: Pelargonium cotyledonis (assembly GCA_036897625.1). Classification (NCBI taxonomy): domain Eukaryota; kingdom Viridiplantae; phylum Streptophyta; class Magnoliopsida; order Geraniales; family Geraniaceae; genus Pelargonium; species Pelargonium cotyledonis. The sequence goes on along the minus strand of JAYMTA010000334.1, from coordinate 3,436 downwards.
TAATTCCAAATTTTTGTCAACCTTGAGGGTGACATGAAACCAAGCTGATGGAAGGTGACCATCTATCCACTCTACCACATTTTCTCACTTGGTGTTGATCTTCAGTGTCCAAATTGATAACAAAATCATTAAAGTATACTACATATAAAAGTGTTCGCAATTGGATCCATACTAAAAAAAATTGCCCAATAAAACTGGACAACATTTGTTCCAGTTGGATCAATTTCAGTATAGGATTAGAGTAGACCAATTAAAATTCGTCACTACTAGAATTCGTGTAAATAGCAACGGAATCATCTGGAACCAACATTATGTTGTCACTAATTGGGGATGAACGAATTGATAATGTGTGGACTATACCGCATTTTCTCATAAAAATTAATGATGAATATCGACGGTTCCTTCGCCAATAGAACATGGAACAATTAAACAGAATTCGGGCTTATTTATTATCTCCTGTTTTTTCATTACTCTTTCTCTTCTAGTGAAACTCTCCCCACTGAAGTTGCTTTTCGAGCTCATCATTGTCTAGTTGTTGTTATTTTGATGTCATCGTCGTCTGCCGCCTCTTCTATCCTCTCATGAATCCAAAATTGCAATGCATTTGTGGCTCTAATCGTCTGTTGCCTCTCAACTCCGACCCCACATAATTTACTTAGCACATTCATCTATGGCCCTCTAGAGGTCCCCCTATCGCGGGACCACCCTAAGGCACCTCAATATTCCAAACAACAATCATTCTCGGAACTTTAGGACGCTGCCATGCGCGATAGAAGCTTGCAAGGACTTTGACAAACATCCTAGCACGCGAGACGTACAAGGATCCTACAGCGCACACGAGCAACGCGCCCTGGAGGAAGAAACCTAAGCCACAAATAAGCCCCAATATGAACACCGCATCATCAAAAATCAATCAACAATGACAAGTGGAAATGGTTGGTGGAAGGTATAAGTACATCTCTCATGGTAAGAGAAATGAGGATAATTAGTCGAGTATTTATTACTCTGTCTCTCTCAAATGCACTCTAAAGCATTCATATATTTCGATCGAAAACTCATTATCACACTTAAAGTGTGCGTCCCGAAACCATTCTGGGTACTCCGTTAATTGGTGTGTTACCTTGTACAGATTATAGTTCTACAACAAGACACTTGGAACACCTTAACATTGAAATTGAACACTCGGACTTAGACTCGAACACTTAGAAAATATATAACCTTTACATGTGGACACAAGAAAAATATTCTAGTGCGTCCACGGCCGCTTCAAACTTGCGTATCACTTATAATTCAAGTAATGTAATTGTAATCATTATGCACGCTAGATCAAATCAGTCTGCAACACTACTCCATTTGCATAACAACTTTTTGTGTTTGATTCTCATTTTCCATCAACTTTATACCTTGCTTTATTTACTGTGCATGTTACTATTAGTTTAAACATCTTCAATCATTTATTTATGTTTCTATATATTGTACCATTGACTTCAATTACAATTTTTATGTGCCCATGAAGGTTCAATGCTCGGACTTCTGTAGTTATACGAGTAATGCTATATGTCCCAAATGTTGCACAAAAATATTTGTACAAAATGATTTGTCAATCAATGGAATATAACACATCAATTAAATCATCCATGACTTGGCATAGTGACAACACAACACGTGGACAATGTACTTATTTGATAAACCGGGCGCTCTGCGCCAAAAATTAATGGAAGAGTAGTGGTATCATATATGGCAGGTTATTTTTTGTCGAAACTTAATTTTGAATACACAAATATGAAAAATATAAATGTCACATGGACTGTCACGTCACTTTTCACAGAAAATTTTGTACGTTCAGCATTTTTCGTAGTTATAACAACCAGCGAGTCCACAACAACTTCAACATGTCGCCACCCTTGGTTCCAAACCAACTCCAGCCCAGCGGGAACACCACTATGCTCAGCATGAACAACAGAGCATGTGCCCAAATACCCCGCGCGCGAACCCGACTAACCATTTTCCAGTATAGTCACGACAAACTCCTCCAAAAGAAGACTTACCCGGATTACCTTTGGAAGCTTCATTTGTGTCCAATTTAATCCAGCCTGGGGTTGGGCGATCCCATCCCACATTAATCAAACCCTTAATTCATAACCCGAGCATGACCGAGTTCACAGGACAGCGAGGGACCTGACAGTCCTCTTGAAGAAGAACGACACACTTCCATCTCCAAGAAAACCAACTCCCAGTTCCGAAAATAATACCCCAATGCACCCCAGTAATAATCTCCTTAGCCCGCTGCATATTCAAGTCAATCCAGGCTCTCATGGGCATATTAAAGAACCAAACATGCCAGTCATCCGGAACGATTCTAGTCCAAATAAATATGGGAACATGTTTAAAATCATGCTATTTTTGGTTTGACCCTTTAATCCGCAAGCGTTCAAGTACTTAAAATTATCATTTGGCAACGAGAAAGTAATTAGTTTTTCTAATAATGTTTATTTTTCTGAGAAAGTTGATAAAGACATTTGACACATGAAAAAATAAATGGAAAATTCAAAATTCTGTATTGCGGAAAGTGAATATTATGTTTGGTTCAAATTTGTAAAAACTGTGAAAGTGTTGGAAAATATTTGGCAATAAATCTTTTGAGTGGAAATAAAATAATATTATTCCATGGAATGAAATGTACAATAAGGTGATGAGGCAATAAATTATTTGTCCCTCTAATTTAAATAACATAATTTTTTTGCTAATATTTATGTTAATGAGTTCATCAATTTAATAGTTTCATGAATATAAGATGCATGAGTAATAATTCACCATTAGTATTCAAATATCAAAAGATGCATGAATATAAGAAAATTTTGCTTGAAACAAAATTGTTTATACTCAAGTAGTTGCATGTCAAATCAATGTAAACGATGACACAAAATCTAATAAGTATAAAACAATTTAATTATGTATTTAAAATAAAATCGTACCTCTAGAAATTTCTGGTAGAAAATTGACAATTAAGAATATGGTTGGTAAAAAAAATTATATTTATACTAACTCTGATTAATGTGTAATTTAGTAAAAAGAATGACAAAATTGAATATTTATCACTAATGCCATGAAAGTAAATTTTGAAAATATAAGAATATTATGAATATTCAAGATATCAAATTATGGGTAAAAAAGTCAAGTGATTTTCTCCCATGTGAGAAAATTCATGGGAATCTAAAATCTCAACCCCCATGGGATTTTAAAATCCTATGAATTAGGGAAAGTGAAATCACTTGAGAATCCTATTTTCATTTCTCTTTCCTTTTAGGACTTTAGATCAAATTGATGGCTGAACTTTGAGCCAAAAGTCAAAGTGGTGGTCGAACTTTCAAAAATGACAAACTAGTGGTTGAACATTTCAAAAATTAAACAAACTAGTGGTTACCGTTACATATCA
>JAYMTA010000333.1:0-31203 GCA_036897625.1 Pelargonium cotyledonis | reverse complement strand
TTTACAATTCTTGTAATGGAATGGAATGGGCACACAATAATAAAGTGATACTACAAAACTAGGAGAATGAGGAGGTCCCAGTGGAAACCATGTTACTTCTTCACATTTTCTCCATCAATGCAATGTGAATTTGCTCATCATATTCACTTTCAACACAAAAGTAAAGTATCCATATGGAATAATATTATTGTCATCTTTTGCTAAAGAATAAAGCACAAATACTGTAATAGAGAGAGACCATTGTCATCTTTAGGTAAAGAACAACACAAACATATATATATATATATATAAGCCAATTACTTTTTGGCTTAGACTAAAACACTAATAAGATGTTGACACCTCATTAAAATGACTTGTATTCGAGCGGACCGTTCCACTCCCACCAATTCACTTAAATGGGTACAAGTGATTTTAATGAAGTGACAACATCTCATTGACTTGGCTTAAGCTAAGCCAAAATAATATTAGACTTAGATACATTATACTATATACATATATATACATATAAGCTAAGCCAAAATAATATTAGGCTTAGATACATTATACTATATACACATATATACATATATACACATATATACATATATACACATATATACATATATACACATATATACACATATACACATATATACATATATATATATATATAGAGGATGTTTTATGTAATGAATTGGGCCCCAATGTGTGCCAGATGGCCCAAAGCCCAGCTGGTGCTGGTTGGTACAAATTGCCAATGTGGCTGGGGGTTTCCCATTTTCAGGACATAGTTGTTAATATTAGAGGATAGCTAGGGTTTCAACAGATTTGCATATCCCACACCACAATCAGTAAACACACAATGAATGAATGTTGTAGCCTGTTGTAGGTACACAAAACAAAATCATAAGGTTCTTCTGCAAATATAATTAATTTCCTGAGATTGGAGAATTCATGTATAAACTCTTGGAATCAATGGAGATCTTACACACTCCAAATTCTTGGAAGCTAAGGAATACACAGCAGCATCAGACTCAAATCATGCAATAAAACCAGCACCCAAGAAATCAAACAAAATAACAACGACTTTTACTTCTGTGTGTGTGTGTGTGTGTGTGATTCTAGAGAAGAAAACATCAGGCAAGAGCAATGCCCTCTCAAATAGTTCCAATTAGATCCTTTCGAAGTTTAGGAGAATCTTAGTAGAGCCTCTTCACACAAATCCATCTTAAGCTGCAATATTAGTTACCAGCTCTCCTCAAGTAAGTTAGGACGCCTAACCCGGCAACTAGAGCAGCTCCTGCTGCAACAGCACTGAATGCTGAAGCCCAAGCATCTGGATGAGCATATTCCATACCTCCTGAACCAGAACCCTTCCTGCGCCGATATGAGCCTTTCGAGTAGTCTAGATGCAATCGCAAACCCTGTCAAATGGCATCACTCATATGTCAGACTTTAGCAAACAACTTATCTTTGTTCTGATAAATCAAATAAAAGACCAATAAAACTATCTATGCTGTGATCAAAGCATACCTTCCAACCAGCTAACCGTGCATGCTCCATTGCTGCTAAAAGATCATCATCTGATGCCAATACACATTTGTCTTTGTCTTCATCTTCATACTATAGATTGTAATCATCAATTAGCACAAATATAGAAGTAAGGAGAAATAAAGATATAAACCAATGAAAAGGGTCATATGCTCTTAGAAGATACCAAAATCTGAGGCAGGTTGTTGCGGTCAATATCATCCCCCAACCTCTGAAGGATTGCAGTTATAAGTTCTGCCAAATTTCGAGTATCTAAGACAACAAACCCAAAATTGATCAGTAACAAATATGTGCAGATTTATAATGAATACCAAGAGTAATCTGGCAATTAAGTGGCTTCTACAGGAGTTCTTTTAAGAACAGATCCAACCCACTGTTTGTTGGAAAAAAGTAAAGAAAAAACAGTGGCTTGCTAGGCTACTTCAAAGCCACCATAGTGACTTTGAATAGCAAGCAGTTGTAAGTTCGCATTCCAAGATCAAACTAAGGGTCATTTTTTGGAGTGAATCACAGAAACTTACTAATTGGAGAAATAGAATTACATCCATGAACTACAATTTAAAAGTCAAAGGACATATTTTTATGGCATGTAGGGGTAACTCAAGAATAACAGAACAAAGTAGCATACCACTAGTAAATCTGTGCATCCGCCCCTTTTTATCTTGGATTTTGAAAGAAAATGTATTTGGCATCCCTGGTACAGGACCTGGAACAGTTGATCTGGCCTCTGTCCCTTCAGAAGCAAATTTCAGGGAATTATCACTGAAATGTCACCAACGATACGTTAGTGCACACTACTGCATACTAAAAAATAAAGTGGACACACACATATTTGTAACAGCATATAACCTTCGTGTTTCGTCGTCATCATCATTAGGAGATAACGCCATGGCAGAATCCCAAAACTTTTGCATCATAGTGCTTGTGGCGTCATTATTAGCTCCTGCTATGTTTCCAGCCTAGTTAATGAGGAAAATTATGAGAAAAATATTATTTGCTAAAACCAAAGCAATGTGTAACAATGTAGAAGAACCCTCCAAACATTTTTTTTCCCACATCAAGAATAAAAGAAAGAAACTCTGACAATAGTCATTTAAAGGCATTTAGTTGAAATGAGGCCATAGAAATTTCTAACAGAACTCAGAGACGAACATTTAATAATACACCCTCCGTCCCAAATTCATTGTCCATTTTTCATTTTTTGTGAAGATTAAGGATGAGTTAGTTAGAACTAGGTTTTTCCCCTAATACCCTCAAGTGCTCTTCTTCTAACAAACCCAACGGGTTCTAACTCATTCATCTTAGGGTTATTGTTGGTATATCATGCATAACTATAAAGCTAGTTAGGACTCATTGATAAGTTAATCCATAATTCTATAAAGCTAATGACCAGATATCAGTCAGAAGACGAACTAAAGCAATTTGTTTGAAAACAGAAATACTAGACAGTAGTGAACAAATATCATTTTTGTGGGCACGTCAAAATGGAATTGCATACAACCAACAACAGACTAAGAAACAAATCATAATACAGTAGAGATAGGGAAAGATGCTGAGGCGCCAATAAAGATTTGGACTTTCAGGATCACCTTGAAAAGTCTTATAAAAATATTAATCAATACAGATTCAAGCACATCATAAAGCCTTTTATATGTTTTGTTTAGTGTATAAATACAAGTACAGATGCTGTACTTGCTTCCCAAGAAAAGTTCAAAATGCTTACAAAGTAACCATCATGTATACAACAGAAGCACTTAGTTTACAAATTAATGAAAGATGTTTAAATTGTTGAGCTTTAAGAAAGGTACACACTTGACTTACTGTGGCCACAGCTGCATGAGTGATATTGATCACATCAAGTACAGAAACTATATTTCCATCTGCATCCAACAATCCATATATAATCATCAGGGTTTGAGGACTTTGCACAACTTTCTCATTCAGTGTGACCATATATTACCTCTATCTACTACAGGAAGGTGCAAAAATTTCCCTTCATGCATGGTGTGCAGAGCATCAACTATGGGTGTATCTACTGTTGCACATTCTGGATTAGGAGTCATGACCTAAAAATTGAATAAATAAAATGCGTAAAAATCAAGCTTTATTCATTTATTTATCAGAGGCTATAAGATCCTCCACAGAATTAGCAGATAAGACAATATCTAGTTAGGATCAGATCCGACAGCAAAAATGTATAATTGGTATGACAAATTGCCCAAATGATATGGTTCCTGGCTAAAGTAGACAAATACCTTCTCCACAAGAGTAGACTCGGGGGAAAGATTTTGAGCTATAACCCGCATCAAGATATCTTTTGAACTGTAAACAACAAATATAAGGTATTATATTGAAATCTATTCCAATTATAAAAACATAAAGATATTTAACAGTAAGTTAATCTACAAATTATTAACTTAAATGTAAAACCAGATTGGTAATGTGTATTTTCTTCTTTGGCTAAGGAGTGGGGAGCAAGCAAATTAAGCACTCACGTTAGAATTCCCCGCGGTTTGTTTTCGATTGTTATGACTGCAGAGCTTATTCGCAGTTCATGCATCTTCTTGCACGCCATTAGAACTGAGTCAGTTGGCAAAACTGTTACAATCCTGAAAGATACCACAAGGTGTTATAAGTACTCTTGAACACTATGATTGCCACGTTAATACCATGTGCTAAAAGCATATGACTATAATGAGCAAATAAGCAGTTAAACATCATATTGAAATAAAGAAGATATTACCTACTTTGAATTGTCTGGGATGATTGTAGACAATGAAGGCCTAAACATCCGCTCTCTCAGGGTCTCAACAAATGTATTGGGACCTGCATAGCAACCAACAAAGAGCATGAAAAAACAAATAGTCATATACGCAATAACATAATAAAGAAGTATTACTACTAGAGGACTATGAATATCAGTTATGCCTACCAGTGCCCCAGTGCTTTTCAACACCTTCAACCGCTGCAGCAATGGCCTTTCCTTTTTCAGCTGCCCTTTCCATCCGAGCAATAGCGTCATATAAACACTTAGCTATATCGAGTAAAGCAATGACCTCTCCATTCTCAACAACAGGTAAATGTCTGAATTTTCCTGCAGATATCAGGAATGCAGTAAAAATATAAACTAAAACCAATATATTACAAACTAGAAGACAGTGGATATGATTTCATGTTTTAACCAACCTTGCACCATTTTCTGGAGTGCTTCCACGGCAAGAGTGTCCGAAAGAACAAATACCGGGTTTCTTGTCATAACTTTGGATACAGGTGTATTCTCAAGATCAAGCTCACGGGCAATAACTCTTGTTGCTATATCCTTTAATCAAATGGAATAAATCATGTAAAATGAAAAGATATGTTTTGAAACAAAAACATAGCAAGAGTGTATGTGCCACAAAGAGAATTCAACTTATACCTTGTCGGTAAGGATTCCACAAAGCAATGCATTTGAGTCTGTTAGCAGTAAAGCGTCAACTCTGCGAGCAGCCATCCGGCGGCACGCATCATGGATGGTAGTACTTTCTGGTACTGTGAGGGCCTTAGACAGCCGCAATCGCTTCACGGTACGCTCTCCAGTCAATCCCCTGCTTCAAAAATAAGCGCAGTGAAAATATTGTTATTAAAAGCTCTTGATATAAATTCATCAGTATCCCACCCATTATTCCCTCATATTCATGGCTATGCAAATGTTGCTATTTTGACATGCTATCTGCATCATTCTGCCAAACCTAACTTCTTAAAACCCCATTACAACAAATGTACCGATCACCATCCACACGCTCATTCCACAACACCATTATCCTCAAGGATCCAAGATGTTAAAGTTCGTTAAATAGGTCCACCATGTGAATGAAAAAAAATTGCAACTTCTATTCATACCAGCTGCTAGCATACATCCCATAAAGAATTAATCCCCAACTTTTTTATATATATATGCATAATAAGTTAGTTGCACAAAGGAGGAGGTACCCCGTACCCTAGTGTTCTAAATATCTTGATTAGATTCATTGAATACCTTGATTACAACTGAGTTCCAAGTGAGTTAGACCTCATAAAAAGTGGTATATCAACTGTAAAGGTCAACTCTACTCAAGTTCCAAACAAAATGTTGTTAAACGTCTATTTGTTCATGTTGATATCACATCAAACAAATTGTTCTTAAACATCAATTGATCAGGCAAACATCACATAGAAAAAAAGCACGCATAGTTAAACAAGACAAGACCCAGCAACGTACATAGGACGCGAAGCTGTAAGAGATCTTCGCGCCAAATCGGATGCTCCATTCTCAGACGCCTTCTTCTTTCCCAGCGAAGACGAGGATGTCAGCGCCAAGCTTCTCCGAGAAGAAACTCCATGACTCGCCATCTCCCTGAAACCAAACTCAGAACCAAACACGCCTAATTCAGAAATCAACAAGAAACGAATAATTCGAAGCTTCTTCTTAGCTGAGAAGTTTTGAAAACAGAGAATCAAATTCCATTCAAATATTCTTTTTATTTGAATACGATATCCACAAACCTGAATTTAATCTTCTCTTACAAAAGATTGAGATTGTAGACAGACGCAACCAGAGATTCTGGATTAAAAGGAATCAGAATCTGACCAGTTGCAACTGAATCCTGACCAACCCAAGCATATGCGCAGAGGATATGAAATGGAATCGGAAGGGGAGTATTGGATTGGATTGAAATTTTCCAGGGAAAGTGGCGGGGGGGTCGCGGTCGGGAAATCTGACGGAAAATTGGATTTCCCGGAAAACGCACCGACCGGTAACGAGGGAAGAAGGGGAAAATCTAAAATACGGAGAGAGAAATTCAAGGATAAAACAAGATAGGGAAGTCCAATCACAGAGCTGCACGTCTACAATTTCACTGGAGCTTTTTCTTTTCTTTTCCTGAGGCTTCTAAAATTTGAGACTAATTCAGGATTTTCTACCATTTTTTATTTTGTACCTCAACAAAGTGAATTTTTTATTCCGTTTGGTCCAATGTGTCTTGTACGTAAGAGATATGTGAGCGATGTGGATTATCGTGATACAAAACATAATTAATTTTGTCAATAAAATTTGTGTTTGAGCAATTTTTTTTATAGATGTAAGATGAGACAGACAAAAACTGGAATTAATAATTTGGTAGTTATGTATTTGTAGGCAACACCACAAAGAAGTTTTACATGATTATCCCTATTTTTCCAATGAAAAATGCTATTTGTCCCAAATTCTGTACAAAATGATGTGGCAGTCTATGTGTCGAAATGTAATTCTTATTTTTCTAGTTTAATATTAAGTTTATATGAATAATAACCCGACATATATAATAACATTGTCCTCCCATAAATTTCTAGCGTGAAGCGCCCGGTTTATAAGATATATTGTACACTTGACAAATTTTGATTTGTACAAGTCATCATAAAAAAAAAATTATGTGTCATATCTAGTTAGAACACATCATTACTCTTTTCCAATTCTCAATCAAAATGAATTTATTTATTTATTTTAAAACATAGTAATTTCATTAATATAAACATGCATTGATAAACTTGTTAACAACTTTAATGCTAAAGATTTACTTGCACAAAGTTAATATTTGTGCAATTAATGAAAGTTTGCTTATAAAAATTATATATTGGCTTAATTATTATTTTTTGAAGGAATGTATTTGCTTAATTATTTTGCTCTTGAATTTTCAAAAGTTAGTTATGGTTTATACACGTTGGGAGTGTTTTTTTTTTTTTTAAATATAACGTTGGGAGTTTTTTTCAATGGAATCAACTTCCCAAAGAGATCTAAAAAAAAAAACTTCCCAAAGAACTTTTAAGCAAACAATTAAAGAGTAAAATCATCATTAATTTAAGTGATAATAATGCACACAAGTCAAAAAAAAGAAAAAAAAAGTCAAAGGTCAATATTGGGCTTTTAGTGATAAAATTATAAATATACATTGACGGTCAGTATCGAATAATTATCTTTTGAAAAAGAAACCGACGGCTCACAGGCAATGTGGCTCCATCTCCCGCTCCGCATGGAAGTCGTCGTCACTATTGCCACGCCTTACACTCAGTCATCATCAACGGTGTGAGAGTTTATATAATTCCACCAACTTGTCCGTTGCCACGTGCGTGCGTGCATGACCGGAATCAATTGAACACGTGTCTTATTTTGTTTTTGTCTTATAATAATCGTGACAATTTGAGGAGGTGTAGTTTGCTTCCAAGCTTTAAAGTATCTTACTTGTGGCAACCATAACCGAATGGAGTGCTTATAATGTTACGGCAAGCAAAGACAGCACCAAATCTGAGTATGGATCACAATTTTATCCACGGTGAAACTCATTCGCGGCTTCAAAATTGATTTATGTTTTCATGGACATGACAATTAGTCATCTCGACGCTATTGACCCATATGCTTTCATGGGTACGTCAATCATCCTTGAATGGCACAGTCATTTGAAAGGCAAAGGCAAATACTAGTCTTCGCATATATTTATTAAGTATGACGATTTTTCTCGAACCCTATCTTTTGAATTAATAATTTGAGCGAGATGAAAATGATTGAATTGTTATTTAGGTTGAATCTATGACATTCATCGAGATAAAGGACTTTTGCAACAACGAGAAAATGTCAATGGTTGATGTTCGTCGCAATGAAGGATTTGGTTGCGACAAAGATTGTCCATTGGTGAAGTCACCATTCTCACAATCAACCCTTTGTAGTTATCATACTTCCGAGAGCAAGTCTTAGAGCACACATTTTTGGGTGTGTGCTGAGGGCACTCGTTCTTGTAGCAAGTCTCGTAGTCGTGAGAGGCGTGGTGGCAAGTATCGTGGTCTCGTGGTTATGCTTCTGTGGGTTGGCTTGAAGCTAGTTTTGAGTCTTGTGTTTGAGCCTTTGTCTGGCACAGTGAAGGCTTTTGGATGTAATAAATTATTAGAGAAAGTGGATGCTCGGGCATGATTGCAATTCTCATTCGTGGAGAATTTTGATTCTGAAGCGTGAAGATTGTGCATCAAATTTAAAAAAATTCATGTTGTTACAGGTCAGTAGACAAAAAAAATATTATGTCTAATTTTATTGTTCACTTTTGTTATTCTACCTTATTGAATTGTAGTTTATTATCAGACGTTTTTGTGATTGCTTTGCTTTTAACTTCAAAAGACTACAATCCTACTCTAAACTCGCAAGCTATTTGGCTTCTCGAATGTTGTCCGAAATACAAGAATACCAAAACGAGCCCGCACACAGTAACACACCAATCAAGTAAGATTTAAAATTGGAGACACTGGAGAGTTTTTTGGTGTGTCTCGTTCCGACGACTGTTGGAGAGTAAGATTTTGTACGGTTACATAAAATACTAATTTTTGACAAGAAGGAATCAAGGAAAGGTTGACCCTTTAGAATCCACATGTAAAAAGTAAGCGTGTTTAACCATCCCCAAAACATCACTGCATCACAGCCGTTGGTTTGGGAGAAAACACGAGGCTCACATGTTTTGTGATCCGTGTCCAGATCCTACACCCCAACTCCTCTCTGGATCTTTCTTCTTCCATATACATACTCTACCGCTTCTCACTTCCCTACTCCGATTCTCTCACAGATCTTCATCTTCATCAAAAGCAGAATAAGAAGGAACAGACATGGCGGATTGGGGTCCAGTGGTGATAGCTGTGGTGCTGTTTGTACTATTGTCTCCTGGGCTGCTGTTTCAGATTCCCGGTAAGGGCAAGATCGTCGAGTTCGGGAATATGCAAACCAGTGGAGCTTCTATTCTTGTTCACGCCATCATCTATTTTGGCCTCATCACCATCTTCCTCATCGCCATTGGCGTTCACATCTACGCTGGTTAATTTCTTCTTCTTCTCCAGATCTTAACTCTCTGTTTATATAGTTGCTATCAATTGGAGGGGTGTTCAATTTCTGGTGTTGTAATTGTTTTTAGATCTTCACTCTTCAGATATGTAGATCTGAGCTTTTGATACCTCAATTTGAAATGCACATGGTAATTGGAAATTATGACAGAGAGCAAATGTATGAAATATATGTATTGAAGCAATTACAAATTAACTATAAATACATTATTAAGTTGCGAGCCTAAAACGCTGTTGCACAGTTGAGATGTAAGATGCAGCTCTTGCGTCAATGGTGTCGTCGACATTGTGAGGCCCTGAATTATCAGAGAGCTTGGAGTAGTGATGGAGAGAAGAAGCTATGTCGGTCCAGTTGAAATTGGACGTGAGTGATGAGCTTTGAAGCTCATGTAGGTTTGTTTATTTGATGCTGATTAATACAAAGACATGATCGTATAGGGTTTTTTGATTGTTTCTGTGAGTGAGTTGGTTGTTTACTTCGAAGCAAGGTGATAAGTTCTATATATATATATATAGTAGTATATGCAGAAGATAGATCATGAACAAGAAATCATATGGTCCAAGATCATTGCATAAAATATCTTGTGCTACTTTATCATCAACAATATCTTTTAGATAATCATGCCACGCACAAATATTCTTTCACATCTTTAAGGGGAATTTGTAGTTGATCATGATCATGATCATGATCATGATCATGTGGGGCATATTGAAGGGAAAGAACTAAAATGATATATGCTGTTGTGTTACACACCACCAAGCTAAGGGTACTTTTGAATTTCTAGATAAATATTGAGAGAAAGTTGTACAACCAATGGGATATGATTTGTGGGGTGGGGGTATAGAGTGACGTTTTTTTTGGGAAGTGAAAAATATTGTTAATTCGAATATAATGTCCCGTTGTTGATAGGAAAAAAAGTGACGCAATTAAATGCTCAAAGTTTAAATATGGGCTCATACCTTATGGTTTTATGATATTTATACTTGAAAAGGAAGATGTGTGAGGAGGGGGATATGTACGACGTTGTGATTGGTTGTCATCAGGCTCAAATCTTAATGATGCCAAATGTGTGTTACTATGATGTCACGAGATCAAATTGTGATTTTATTCATTGTATGACAATACCATGATGACATATAAATGATTTGAAAATGACGTGGCATCCAGACACAAAGATGAGGCATCGACTATGTCATTATTATGACGCCATCTCTTTAGAATACTTGAGGTGCTAGGACACTGAAGATCGTCGAAAATGCTAATCCATAAAGTAGCTCTGAAGTGTATCATGTCTGAAACATTTGCGAGTACTTACCAGCTACCCCATCATTAAGCCCGCTCAGGATGAACCTAATATTACATATATGTGCTTGGTGTCCGCATGGCGGGTTATCCCACTCCTTGAAGAATCTAGATGCTAGCTATATAAATGTGAGATTCAAACTGTCTTTCAATGTGAGAAAGTACATGAACACAAAAAATCTTCATGATTCCTAGGGAAAGGGGCTGAGTTCGAACAAAGTTAATTTTTAAAATATCTCAATTGCACACATACACAAAAAGAAAGAAAAAAAAAAAAGAAAAAGTGGATAGATATAAATGTCCATTTCAATCTAAAAAATATGCAAAGTGAAAAGGATCATGCATGCAACTATACTCAACCGATATCCAACCAGAATAAAAGCTTTTTAACACTTGAGATCATACCACATATAACATGCAACTATGTTATATGTGGTATGATCACACCTTCACGGCCCATAATTTTGTGGTCTAGCTTTCTATACGAGTTGGGCTTGGCCTATTTAAATAACTACAGAAGCCGAACCATGAGTTGGGCCCTGAGTTGGTAAATCAAGCCCACAACGAAAAGATCTTGGCCCATATCGACACAAACATGAAACACCCTTTGATTTCATCAGATTTCCTCTTATGTTGTCTTGTCTCCCCTTCTCCATTTCCAAATTTCGCAGTCTCACCATTGAAGTACCAAACTCTACTGAACCAGTTTCTTCCTTGAGAAATGGCGACTCTAGCTCGCTTATCCCGAAGAGCCCTAGCTACGGCCGCCGCGCTCGCATCTCAAAATCACCACCACCACCGTCTCATCCGCCGCGCTGTGGCCACAGAAGCCGCCAAGGCGATCGCCCCGTCGCCGGATCGAGTCAAATGGGACTATAGGGGACAGAGGATGATAATTCCACTGGGGCAGTGGCTCCCAGATGTTGCGGTTGATGCTTACGTGGCGCCCAACGTCGTCTTGGCGGGTCAGGTCACCGTCCACGACGGATCCTCCATCTGGAGCGGGTCTGTCCTCCGGGGCGATCTCAACAAGATCACTGTCGGGTTCTTTTCCAATGTCCAGGAGCGCTGCGTCGTGCACGCCGCCTGGTCTTCCCCTACAGGTTCGTTTTTTTTTTCTTTTTCTATTTGTTGATTTTGTATGTGTTGTATTGAGAGTTAGGGTTTGGGAAATCATGCCCAGTTGTTTTCTGATTGTGCCATGTACATTTTTTGGGAAGGTGGGGCTGGATTATGAATGGTCGGAAATAACTAATTATGAGCTATCTAATTGACACTGTTGTTGCAAATAATGGTTCATCTTTTTGCATTTTTTTAGCTTATTGTAGCCTTTGAATTGTTAATTAGACTACTACTGAATTGCTACTTGTCTGTGTTTTTGTAATACATATAATCTGTACAGTGAGATTATTTGATTTGTGTATTTGGGTATAATTTAAAATGAGCTCTATTACTATTTATGCAACCTAGAGGAGGGCTTAGTCGATCATAATTAACTTAAGTAGAATATGTGTTATGTATCAGCAATGATGGTGAGCCATAAGGTCATATAAGAATTTGGGTACTTGAGAGAACCTAGGATTAGTGGTGTACAATCACCACAATTTTCTTACAATAATATATATGAAGATTAATTATTTGTGGCTAGGACGCTGCTAACAAGTGTAGGCTGTGAGAATCCAACAAGGGTCTGCTGTGGGATCCTGTTATCGGGTAGTATCTGAATGCAGATTCACATTTTTAGTTGATTTACTTGCTGTTTGGAGGTTTGCTGTGGGCCTTCTCCTCATCAGAATTGACCCCAAGGAAAAGTGGCATGTTTTTTTAGACTCATTAGAAGCTTGATTGGCTGGTTCAGGTCACCTAGAAAGCTGTCTTATGAATTTAATACTCAATAGGATTTCATGAGCGATGTCTTATTTTTTTGTCCTGGAGGATGTAGTGTGAAAAAGAAGCCAAAATCGTTTCCTATGTTATTAGCTTGTGCCAAGGCTTACTTCATGGTGCTTGTGCTTTAGCTCCCTTCATTTGTCTGAGAACTACAATTTAGGGATAGAATTAAAAATGAAAGACTAAAAGCAGTAGACTGAAAATTATCTTACAGTTTCACCTCAATGGGCATTTGTTTTGTTATTTAACTCCTTATAAAATATTAGGTCATTTACTGCATTTTGGCCATCACTCAATGGGTGTTCTTTGCCCTATCATTTTATAGGCTCATTGGGACCTCAAATCCTATGTGTTGAAGTATCCCATGCCGAAAGTATGTGGAGATTAAGATTGTTTGATATACTAGTTTGGCCGTCCACTAAACAACTTAAGCTTTAAGGTCTAAGTGTAATATGGTGTTATAACTAATTTGGTCTTGGGTCCATATGGATATGGCCCATTTTTGTTGCCTCCCTGGGCAATTCTTGGTTCATGTGAAGAGCAGACAAACACATGAGGATCAGAGTTGAAGTATCCCACATTGTGCATGAGTGGAGTTTCAGAATTGAGACTGCTCGCTATTATAATTTTGCCCTCCTCTTAACAACTCAAGCTTTTAGGTTGGAGTAATGCTTAACATCGCCTAATAATTTGATTTGGATACACTACGAACTTTGGTAGAAGGGTTAGGTAATTTATGTTATTTCTCAAGATCAAGGAAATGCAAGGCGAAAAAAGAATTGGCAGAGTTGTTCCTCCTTACCAAGTGATTTTGATTCACCACAATTTTAAGTGACTTGACTTGAATCCTAGCTCTCATGCAGACTCTTTACTTGATTTTAGTTTTGATATCACCAATTTCAACATAGTTGGCAAACAGTTGGTCAGAAGACCATAATCTATTGTTTGAGATTTTGAATGACCCTGTATCATCTTAAATACTCTGATCTATGATCTGATTTACAGCATTTCCTAGTTTTCAATTTATTTTTTTCACTTCAGTCTCTCTCTCTCTCTCTCTCTCTCTCTCTCTCTCTCTCTCTCTCTCTCTCTCTCTCGCCTGTATCAGTGCTTACATCTATGCTTTTCGGTTCACTAATCAATAGGATGTGTAGTTACTAGTACATATTTTCCTGAGCATTTATGTGGGTTTTGAATGAGCATTTGACATTATTACTTAAGCAAAAGTCCTGTTTTGAACCAAAATGGAATGTGAGCAGAAGTACCCATTCATCTGAATCACTCAGAATTTGAAGTTCTGGTTAACAAAGGCTAATAGTATAATTTTTGTTGGCAACTTTATGCTTGATAGGACAAATTTGCACCGGTAGTACTGCATGAGACTGAGAGTTGACCTATACAATTGCTCCTTTGTATTTTGTGGGATCGTTACAAGCTCAACCCTCCTAGTATATCTTGTTTAAGAGTATTGTAGTATACTTTTACAGTGACCAAATCTTATGTGAAATTGTCATCTATAGTAGTTTAGTCATACTATTATTACCACAGGCTGGCTTGTTATGGCCCCAGCAAGATCGTATTCCTGTATCCTCTATGGATATCAAACTGTAAGTGAGGAAGTAGTTCAGTTACTTTCTCTGTAGTCACTGTTTACCTGTTTTTATCATTAGACTTGTGGATTCATTTTTGTTTTTATTGTTTTTATTGGAGGAGAACTCTTTCCCCCCTTTTTCGGTTGTAACTGTATTAAAATGACACAATGCCTTTGGTGTTGTTGGCACTGAAAGGTTCTCTTTGGGGTATTACTGTAACCTCTCTCTCTCTCTCTCTCTCTGAATGCTTGGACTTTTTAATGCAAGTAATACAAATATGCAGTTCCCTGTTAAAGAATCTTCCAAGGACATGTGAGCTTAATTATGTAGGACTTGTTTCCGTATTGCAGGATTGCCCGCAGAGACGGTCATTGAAAGGTTTGTGACTATTGGTGCAAACAGTCTATTGAGGTCCTGTACAATTGAGCCAGAGTGCATCATTGGGCAGCATTCCATTCTCATGGAAGGTTCCTTGGTGGAGACCCACTCTATCCTCGAAGCTGGGTCTGTGGTTCCACCAGGGAGGAGAATCCCAACAGGTGAACTTTGGGCAGGAAATCCAGCTAGGTTTGTTAGGACTCTGACGCACGAAGAGACCCTGGAGATCCCCAAACTCGCTGTTGCAATCAATGATCTGAGCAGAAGCCATTTCAACGAGTTCCTCCCCTACTCAACTGCATATCTGGAGGTTGAAAAGTTGAAGAAGAAGCTGGGTATTTCTATTTGATGATTGTTGTCTTGTCAAGTTTCCATGTATCAGTTCCTTGTAGGGAAATAAAGCAAGCTCCAAGACATAAAAAGTGAGTTTTTTTTCTTCCAAATTTCTTTTCTTTGTAATTCATTTTTGCTGGCCATTTCAAAAGATGCCGTTGCAAGTCATGTTTTGAATCGAAGATGTCGATTCCTATTACCCGTGTCTCGAGTTGTGTTTGTAAGACTAGCTACTTTTGCCAAAACTACTGTCGTTCTCTGCTCTCCGTGTAATCGAACGAGGAACCTACTACTCTAATCAAATATGGCTTCCATCATGACATAATTATTATGTAATATTAGGGCTTTTAACCAAAGTTTAAGCTATGCTATATTAAATGATGCTGTGTTTGGTCAAAGAATCTTAGTAGATGCAATCGGATCATGAAAAAATGGGACAAAGAATTAAGTATATCATTGGTTATCAATCGGTGAAAGAGTCTATGGTGTCTTTAGTGAAAAGTTTCTAATCAAGAAGAAGCTTCTCCACCAATAAAATCTTGCTATTTTTTCTATGAAATCTACATTAATCGTTTTTGTTTATTTCAAATTGTGTTGCCAAATATCGTTTACTTCAATACTTAGTTGTTAGACTTGTTGCTAATTATAATTATTAATGTTGTACACTTTCCAACAACCCCATCTATGTAGCTTCTTGATTAAATATTCTAATCATAATTATATTAACAAATGACAACTCCCAAAATCGAAACTGGGACAAGGCCGGCACGAAATGTAATTATGTACTCGAATTTTTCTTGGTTCCATCCACAAATATTACAAGAAAAGCAACCATTACCAAATGAAATAGAAAATGGCATCAACAACTACATATGATATTGATGGAAAATCCAAGTGGAAGTTGAATATAGTGATTGAATGTAGAGTCTTTTGCAGAAGAAGCAATGACTTGGACGTCTCAACCATTTTGATTTCTTGAAGCTTTCACATTCCTTGTCTTCCCTTCTCTTCTCTTCTCTTTATTTAGTTTCAGATTGCTCGAGATTGAAGATCATTCACATATGGATCATCCGGTGAAGGAGGTTCGTGCAGAGATCCGAGAGATGTTGGAATGGCTCAATCAAATCAAATTTCCCACGACTGTTTTGGGTTCTTTAATCTGATTGAGCCGTGCCAATATCTTTACTCTTTCTTGTTCTTAGCTACACAGTTGATGCTATGTTTTTATTGGTTTTCTCCATTGTTTATCACTCTCAGATCATTTCTTTTTCTGTAATCAATCTTTAAGTTGGTGATTGTGCAGATTCATTTGAAGACCAAGATCATAATCAAGAAACATTCAGATGCAGTTATGGAGATAGAACAAAACCATGTCTGATTCTGATATATGTTTTATTCAGATAATATATGATGCTTACTTATGTTATTATTTCAGAAAGATTAAAGACACACAATGCTGAGAGATGACAAAACCAAAAAAACCATCAGATCGAATAGTCTTGCAAGCTTCAACACATCCCATTCTTGCTGATCATCACCGATAACTCTTAATTCTCTGGAGCCGCCGGAGCATACGACATCAGTAGATACACTGAGCTGTACATGTTCAGGCAACATCCTGCAGAATTCTGATCTTCATCCTCCAATTCCTGCCCTTTCAATGTGCATGGTCGGACTATTTCACCAGCTGCACAGAATGCTCCTGCCAGTGGAACTCCCGGGAAGTTGGAAATGAACGGGGAGCTGTCAACGTTTGGGGATCCGAAGAAAGACTCTCCGCGCAAATGGCACGAAAACATCAAACCTCCAAAAACTGCATTATGCTGCTCTTGATTATCTGCAACACTCTTGGACGTGTTCCTTTTGTTCAATTCTTCCTTCAAACCTTCGAGATAGGCAGTGGCGTTAGCGCAAGAGGAGGATGCAGTTTCCGAGTCTGAATGGTAGAACAAGAAGGAATCCCCAGGCCGGACAGCAGTTCCATCAACAACGAAGCAATCCCCATCTCCTCTGTCAAGTATCAGATCGTACACATTCGTAACTTTACTTCCCATAATTGCAAAAACATTTCGAGAAAAAAAGAAAAAATCATGACATTAACATTATTTGTGTGTAAACATGTAATTATCTTACCCGAAAACTTCATAAAAGGCCAGTGTTTTGACTCTCCTACTCCCTGACTTAGAGATTGATCTCCAATGCTGTGTGACCCCAATGTACAAATTGCGACATTCATCGCCACCAATCTGCATGCATTGCCATTTTTTTGCATATCAGAAGAGAAATTAGCATTACTAGATACACACTTATTGTTTAATTATTTTCAAACCTCGTATTTTATATCATCCACAAGCATCTCGCCGACGATAATCTCATTTTCCTCCTCTAATCGAGCAGTGATCCATGAAATGTTAGGTGCATTGACATTTACAGAAACTGCCTTCATTTCAGGACCAAATGGTAATAATCCAGTTGACATGGTCACATGGAACTGAGTTTCTCCTATATCTGCAGGTTAAAATCACAAGTGAAATGACTATGTAGACATTGTAGTGATTGCAGGATCTAAGTTAATTTTAAAAGATAATCAACTACCATGAGGCTTGTCTTTGTCCTTGGCTAAAACAAGAGCAACTGCATCAATAATATACAGAGGGCTCGTGAAATTTCGAGATTCATCTGAACTTCTGTACAAGAAAGATCCGCCTGAATCGCCCACAAGAAATGTTTCCGAAGGCAAAACATAATCTGCAAGATACACACAATCCACGTCACGTAACATCAACCATAGTTCATTAAATTTGAAACAAAACGAGCAAGAGATGAATATAGGGCGAAGTACTGACCCAACTTAGCAAGAATTGTGCGCATGTCGCAGTTCTTATCCTAAAACACATTCATGCCATAAATTAGTAAGTACAAAATAAAGGTTCAAGAAGGAAATAAATGAGATTCTCTTCTCTATAAGAAAAATATTGAAACAAAACTTACCCCGAACATGATGATCCCAGATGGCCACGCCTTACCCGATACAGAGTTTGTATATTCTCCAATACCAATTAAAAGATGACCAACCCCAGCCACTTGACAGGCCTGTTTCATATAGCAGAATTGTAATTTTCTCTACGAGAAGCCTAATCAAGTAAATATATTAAAGCTTGAAACAATTAAAGACAAGAACAATACCCTGCCAGGTCGATAGAAGGGGATGACATTGACCTTAAGCCCGGGTAAAAACCCGACAACCAAAACAATCCCTCCATTGTTTTCATCAGAATTCAAACCATCACCTTCACCACTCCATTGCATCTGCATATTTTATTATAACAAAAAATTAGATTTTTACTGATGTAATCACCATTTAGACTACCAAATGAAACCAATTAGAAAGGTGTGCTACACAACATACCTCTTTGTGCTCATTAGTGTGGACATCAGTCCCAATTATGCCTCTGGTTTCATTAGTAATCAAAGGGGTTTTCAAGCCCAGTCGTTCTATTAGCTGCATAATCAAACCCGCAACTCAAAACATCTAAATGAAACATAGAAAAACAACTGAAACATAAAAGGAAATACAAAATTAGAGTTGAGATTTGAGAATCAATACAAGCTGGTGAGCTTCTTCCAGATTGAAATGGGGACCAATGTAAGCAATAGCGAAATGTGGCCGGATGGGCTCTGATAGAACCTTATCAAGCACCTCCTTCACAGCATCCTAACAATTACAATAACAAAAATATTCAAATTGCTGATAAGTAATTGCATAAGCTCATTTTTCTCACCTTAAACCCTGTTTGGTTTCTAAGAAAATTCAGAACACCAAACACAACTTCAAAAGTTCACATTTTTACTCATATTTCAACCACCCTTTTTCTTTCCCAACATTTTCCTGGCAGCCAAACACTACACAGCAGGAAAAAAAAAAAAAAAAACTGACCTGAAGTGAAGGGTTTACAGAGAGAGCAGAGGCGAGCTTGGGCCGAGACAGGATCCGGGAGCAGACTCTGTTCCAGGTGGGGCTGACACAGGCCGCCGATGCGAACGCCGGCGCCGGGAGCCTCCTGAATATATTGTCGAGTATGTCTTCGGTTACCCGAGAAAATCCACCACCCACATTTTCCTTTTCCGGTGGGTCATTCATCTTCTTTGTTGTGCTGTTCATTTCCAAAATGACACAGAACAGAGCAAACCCAGAGAGAGAGAGAGATAGAGAAGAGAGCAGTTGTGGTGTTTGGGTTGTGAGAAAGGTGGTGGATTTTATAGGTAAAGGAGGAGGGTGGCTTGTGGGTTCAGTCTAAATTGTTGGGTTTCTTTGAAATCTGGTTACATTTATGGCCATTGATGATTTTGGGATCTTCTGGGTTTGGTGTTCTTGGTGTATAGCAATTTGTAGACAGACTGGCAGTTTTTTAGATTTTGTTTGAAACTTGAGAGAATTTGGCTAATTTTTCATAACTGAACTTTCTTAAAAGCTTGCTGCCTCTGATTTGCCTTGCTCTTTTTTTCTATGATTTCTTCATTTTCTTAAGGAAAAAATTCCCATCTAAGATTAGTTGATTCCATGCATTCCAAAGCAAATCCCACACATGAACTTGCACACCTAAGATGGAATCCAAAAGAAGAAGGTTGTGACATGAGTTGTGTCAACTTGTTTAATTATTTGTGTCGCGTACTGTAAGTTACATGCATAACCGATAAAACTTTTGAAGATTACATATTCATAGTTGACTATGTTTTATCGAACTTCGCAATAGCAAGCGAGATATCCGCGCCTGTGTGAACTTACACGTGTAACAGTACTTGTGTATTAGATAATTACCTAATTTTGAGATTCATACACGTGTCGTTGTTGAACTTCAGTTGAAATTAAAGATACAATGTTCAATGTACCGAATATTTTTGTTATTTTAGTTGAA
The DNA here is from genome assembly GCA_036897625.1 of Pelargonium cotyledonis. NCBI lineage: Eukaryota > Viridiplantae > Streptophyta > Magnoliopsida > Geraniales > Geraniaceae > Pelargonium > Pelargonium cotyledonis. Next base: position 11,392 of record JAYMTA010000333.1, on the reverse strand, counting down.
TTATTAAACCGTGGCATCAATTATAGACAATATCTTAAGTCTAGTGCCGCAATTCAAATTTAGTAAAAAGAAATTAATACGTATAAAATTAATTTTGACGTTATAATTTATTATGTTTCATAAGAGTGTCTTGGAGTATTTTTTGCGCACTTAAATTATTTTCTTATTAGACGACTTTAGATAATAAGAAACAATTATGGTGTTTGATTTTTAACTGTGAAACTTATGTGCAATTGTAATTTGTACATCATTGTTGTTTGAACTAATTGATGTTTGGTGACTTATTTATGGTAGTGAATATAACCAAAGTATTTTGAAATATGGTTACTTTATATAATTGATTTTTTAAGATATACATAACTAAAATTACAGGATTAGTGCATCCTAAGTGAACTCAACATGATATTTTATATATTTGATAAATTTATTTGCATATTATTTAAACTAGATGAGTAATAACCAAACATAATCTTTCTTTGAAAAAAGAAAAAAAAATTCTTCATTTTTTCTTCACTTTTTGTGTCACGTTTTATCAAATTGTCGGGTCGAAATAAACACTTTTGTTGCCAAACAATAACAAAGACAAGTTTATTATATACTCGAAGGAAAACTTTTCATGGCTATCAATTTATTTTAAATCAATACATGAACTAGCACATCTAAGATAAAATCCAAAAACAATTATGACATGGTTTACAACAACTTTTTTTCCAAAAAAATATTTGTATTCCGAAATATACGGTATATGCATGACTGATAAGACTTAATTTAATTGTTACATATTTAACATTGATTATGTTGCATGGAATTCGAATTTACATGTTGAAATGAACATTATTGTTATCAAACAATAGCAAAGACTAATTTATTACGTATTGCAAAGAAAAATACTCATGTCTATCTATTTATTTCAAATCCACACATGAACTTGCACATCTAAGATAAAATCCAAAAAAGTTATGACATGGATTCCGAAATGTACAGTACTTGTAAGACTTAATTTAAAAATTACATATTCATCATTGATTGTGTTGTATCGAATTTCTCGCTAATACATGAAACACATGCCCTTGTGAAGTTTGCGTAACAATTCATGTGTTACTCCATAATTATCTAATTGATTATATACACACATGTCATTGTTGAACTTTAATTAGTTTAAATATAATTAAAGATGCATTAGTCACTTGTGTAGGTTGAAATAGTTGAATTATTAAAATGTGGCATTATATCTAAAGATAGTCCGTGGAAAATGAAATACTCCCTCCGTCCCAAAATGAGTGTCTTGTTTATCAAAAATATTTGTGCCAAAATGAGTGTCTTGTTTTCTATTTTTAGGTTATTATATTATTGTGTTTCCCATATTATCCTTATCACTTATGCACATAGGTAGATATGCACATGGGATGTAGGTGAAAAAGTGAGGGTAGTATTGAAAACGCACTAAATTATTTAGTAATTCTTAATTTTTACAAAAAATAGAAACAAAACACTCATTTTAAGACGGAGTGGGTATTAATAATCCAGATTTGTGATTCATGAGAGATTAAAAAAGTTGTCAGTCATGTCAATTGTATAAGTTAAATTAAACAACTAATTTCTTAAATTGCATTTTCATTAAACTTTAAATTAATGTGACATATATCACTTTTTAATATCGAGAGATCGAGATCGAGATCGAGATCGAGATCGAGAGAGATCGAGAGATAGAGAGAGAGAGAGAGAGAGAGAGAGAGAGAGAGCATTTTTCGCCATCAACCATAGAGAAAGAGATGGATAAGATATATCGCGTTAGATTTGGATTGGGTCAGAACAACAATAGATATGAAATCCCGCCATCAACCATAGAGAAAGAGATGGATAAGATATATCGCGTTAGATTTAGATTGGGTCAGAACAACGATAGATATGAAATCATAAGATTAGCCTTCGATCCTTTAGTAACACTTCCAACTTTAAGATCTCTTTTTAAAGACAAGGGTCCAATTCTAGTGAAAGTTCTAATGGGCGGCACGGCTAGCTTAAAACTCTTCGTTAGGATGCTTGCCAAAGCAGCAACGACAATGACCATTTAGTTTTTCTTGCTTTCTCTCTTCACAACAATATCAAACGTAATTATATCTTGTCTACACATCAAATATATCCACATATTTTGCTCTTCTACCTCATATTATCCTAAAGAGAAAATAATCGGTTCTTAACTGCATGATAGGTGGTCAATATCTTCTTTAGATCATCCGTTTTCAATGGTGATATTTGAGTTCGTTTCATTATATATATTGTTTTTTTTTTTTTTTCGTTTTTTTGTAGGTTATGTTTTGTTGTTTATTGCATTTGAAATATAGCAACAGTAGATTTACTATCCAATCATGCTAAAACCATAGATTTATTAATTAGTCAAATCCGCTACAATCAAAGGATTAATGAAGTCTGGACCAGACGATAACAAATAATCGTTTTTTTTAAATGGCAAATAATCGATTCTAAATCTGTTTCTCTCCTTTAAAATTAGCTTTTCTCTTGAGATTGAGTTACTATTTGTGTGGGAAATATCAAATATCAACAGACATTTGGGCTGTAAGTGGATAGATTTTTTCTTGGGCCTAAAATTATTTAAACTTTAGTTTCTCTACTTTTCTTGAGTTTGGGCTGAGCCCACCCTCGTGACCCAAAAGAAAAAGAACATTCTGAATCTTTGATGATTACTTTGTTTTTTTATATTTGTAACCAAAATAGACATTATGTTGTGATTGAGAATGCTTACACCACTACGTATTAAGGTTAAGATGTGATGTGCTAATATAGAGTTTGCTCGTTATTGACGGTATGCAAATTAGGTGGCTCACACTTAAACCTATGTATTCGGGTTTTTTGTTAGGCTTGAATGGTTGGGTAGGGTTATGTCCCATCCTAGATATAAATTCGCTTGTTCTTGATGATTGCGTTCGAGAAAATGATTCAGAAAAGAAAATATTTATGTTGAGATGGAATGAGTATCAACCAAGAAAAACAAAATAAATATCTTGTTTTTTTATATTAAGTGTGAGTCACTCATTCGTGTGTCACATGCTAGATTCTATATGAAAATGACACTTCCAAAAGAACAAAGTAGACATGCAATATAAAGAAACAATGATAATTGATAGATTGATAGATAGGGCCAAAAGCATCTCCAATCAATTCATGCTCATGCATACACCCTATAAAGATAAGTTCCATGCCATCACTTTCCTGCAAACCAAACATTCATGAAACAAAACATGTTTCCTTCACTTGAAAAAGCCATATATTGCTGCATTTTTAGATACTCAAAACTCTTAAAAACATATATACACCATAATGTGTGACAATTTCATCCCCAAATCACCAAAGTTTCAGAAGCTCAGAGCCTCAAACACAAGATCATTATACATATATTCATATCATAAATGGAACAATCAAACAAACACTGACTTCAAAAGTCCAAAAACTGGATTTGAGTTCATCCCACAGCACATAACAATATCATGGGTTATGAAATCAATACAATTGCATGCAGAAACATGTAATGGTGTTCTGGAAGGAAGGAGCTTCGGTTTTACAAGCATTTTGGCTATGAAAAGAAAAGAATTCCTTCAAGAATCATTATGCAACAAGGTAGTAGAAAGCTTGGGAGTACCTTAATTTGCTACGCACGATAAGCACTACTCCCAGTGAAAGGGAAGCGTTTGGGAAACATTGTTTCCCGGGGATTCGTCTGAGCCCAAGTGAAAATTCCCCGCGTAATGGATATCAGCATCCCTACCACTAGAAACCAGAACCGAGTCCATAGGATCTAACCTGTGATCATCCAGGTTTGGGCCTAATGGCTGCACCATTGCCATTGGGGTTGAGTTGGGATGCACCAAGTGGCTCAAACTGATTCCTGATGTCTGCGACTGAGGTGATGACAGAAGAGAGAGAGCACAGTCCCCACACCGGACTGTATTGGTTAGCCTGTCGCAGAACATATTGTGACCACCACTACCACCACCACTCTCTGGTAAGGCAATACTCATAAGAAGAGGCTGACAAATTGAGGTTTTGCTAGATGGCTGGTTGTTCAGTGTGAGGTTGTCGCCTTGTAAAGGTGTGAATTGCTTCCCGACCTTGTAGCTGCTGGAGGAGGATCCAAGAAACGAGATTTGTTTGTTCAGCAAGTTAAACTGCTGATGCTGGTTGTATAGCCGAGCATCTTCACAAGCACTGACAGCTCCAGTCCACGTAGGATTCATCACAGTGGGGGAGGGATATACTTGTGTATTAGAGAATGGCAACAATTGGGTACCTGAAAGGATTGGGAAAAACCCTATCTAAACTCTTCCTATCAAGCCACTTGATAAAACTACTACTGAGGGAAAATTAAGTGAACATTTCAACTTCCATGCCACACAAGTCAACTTTCAGCTGTCTTAATATTGAAAGATGAATTGTTTCCAGTATGATAAATGTAGTAGCTAACCTTGGTAGTTGGACAAGAAGCTCCCAGTGCGCGACATGGGTTCCGGCTGAGGCTTCCTTCGTCTTCGGTTGTGTCCATCTAGGCGTTTCCTGCAGCTTCTCTTTCCTTTGTCAAATTCCTCCAGTGAATGAAACCTACAAGATAAGGAAAAAAAGAACTTTAGTCTTGCCAGAAGTTAAGGGTTAAGAAGAGAAGGAATCAAGCTAGATAAAAGTATAAGGCTGTAATATCTAAAAACTGAATACTATTGTAATTACATGAGAAAGACAGTGCAACGAATGTCCAAGTAGACTGTAAAGTCAGGAATAAATTTTACGAGAAGAGTGAGGACCACTTCTTCCACAGTTATAGCAGCTCTGAATGTCACTGCATCTAGATTTAATTACGATATAGCTACACAGCAATTTTGCTCAGCATACAATACTAAATTATATAGAGAAACCATATATTGGATCTACATTAAACTGTGTTTCTTGAATTCTACAAATCTTATCTATCAATATTACGGCTCTTGTCAAGCCATCTAATGCAAATATGCAATGATTCCCATATAGAAGCAAAGTGCTTTTCTAGGTGAAGGGACCATCTTTGTTTCTCATAGCCATCTGAATGGTACACTGAATCATGAGGAACTTTGTAAAATTTATGTCCTCCATAGATTAATGCTAGCTATTACAAAATGCTCATGGCAATGAAGAGCTGGAAAGAATAAAGTGTTTCTTTTATATCTACTGATAGCAACTCTAAGTGGTGATTACAATTGAAGCTCAAGAAGCTAAAACACAATAACTATATCAGTATCCATGTCAAATTAAGTGCATTCAAGCATTCAAGAAAGCGTACCGACTACACTGCTGGCAGAATCGCTGCTTGTGGCCATTAATTGTAACTTGAGGAGTCTTCGAGTGCTGTTCGCATACCTTATGGCGCCTATGGTACTCCCTACAATTGCTAAGGTCTGAATTGCAGCCATCAACAAGGCAAGAGGCTATCTGAGTTCCATTACCAGCAGCTCTTGCTCTCTTGGATGATCCTGATGAAGCCAAATTTGCCATTTTTGCTACTCCTGGAGGCTCCTTCCACTTATCCACCAGCTCTTCAGTGAAATTGCCTAGCCCACCAAGCTTGAGATCAAATGAAAACCCCCCCCTAATCTTGTTTTCTCCTAAACTACTAGACCCTTGAACACCATGGATGTTGGAAATGGCTGCTTGTTCAAACTCAGTCAAATCCCAAGAGGGTGCTTTCAAGTTCCAGTCCATAAAACCAGCCACCAATTTCCACTTCTCTTCTCCCACTTCCACACCTTATCCCTCTAAAGCTACCTAAGCACCTTGTTTCACCATTTCCATAGCCCTAACATGATACATAATTTCACAATTAATCAGTCAAGAACAACTAAGAAACCCAAAAAAAAAAACAGAAAACCCATGTCTCATATGCCCCAGTCCACATGAAGCTGCAAGAACAGAAAACAGAAACAACAGGGGCATACAATAGAGCAGCAGAGCTAGAAAAAACCCAACAATGGGGAGGTAAAAAAGAACACATTACAAAATTCAGAGAGCAAAATTAAATAAGGATGAGCAAGGAGCCCCAGCCCATACCAAAAAGTTGATTATTTTAATCCTATAAAGAAGTACTTAAAAGCTTTCTCTCAAGTTGCAGAGATAGTTCCAAGAAGATTGGAAGCAAAGGATGGGGAGGTACTAAACAAGAAATGGAGAAAAAAATAATTAAAGAGAGAGGTCAAGCTAAAGAAGATAATAAATAAAGAAAGAAGTAGGGGAAGAGAGAGAGAAAGTTCTCACAGACAAGTGCAGCAGAAGACTGGTTTGGGCTTTCCAGCCATTCATTCCCTGACATGGATTCCATTAAAAACCAATAAAGTGGGTAGTCTAGGAGTTTAAAAAGAAAGATAAAGAAAAATAGTTATAAAAAAGAAGAGGTAGGGTGTGTTGGTTACAGAAGAATCACTCCTTGTACCCCTTAGCAGAATGCCACTTACAGGAAGAAATTGGATGATGGTGATGCATTGAAGATGAGAGCGAGAGAGAGAGGGCAAGAAAGAATATTGGGAAATGAACTAATAAAATGAACTGAAGGGCCCAAAAGTAGCTAGATTTGTTTTGTTTGCCTTAGCTCAGTCTCTATTCTTTAGTGTTTTTTCTTCTTCTTCTTGTTTTCCATTTTTAGGGCATGTTTGAAATTTTGGAGGAAGGTGGGAGGTAACAAGGACAGGCTGTTTGTAGCTTTCAACTTTTATAAACCAAAGAAAAAAGAAGAAGTACGAGTATGGATGCTTAGACCAACCTCCCTCTGGTCTAGTGGCTTTGATCCTCAAATCTAATAGGTCAAGGGTTCGAGTTCGGTGGAGAGAGAGAGAACAAGTATGGATGCTTAGGACAAAGCATGTGGCCTTTGTTTCTTATTCCATGACATGTCTTTCTTTGGGGTCTCTTTTCCTTAGCCTATAACCCCTTAGCCCCACACCAACAACCCACCTCAATTTTTCATTTTTTTCAATCCTAAACTAAGCTGTACAACCTAATTAAGCAACACCCAACAATTATTTTCCTCAACAGAAGCTCACTATCACTTCACTCCCAAGGCCATTGACCACTGCTCTCTTTGAGACAAATCGTCGAGCACATGATGTGCACACCAGTCAAGAAATAAAATAAGGCATGATATAAATGTGTTAGGTTTTTAGGACATGTGACCCCAAAGTGGAGAGGTTAGTGATTAAGTGGGTATGGAGGAGGAGAGAAGATGAGTTGAGAAATGAGGTGCCACAACACAACTGTCCCTTTAATGGAGAGACCATGGCATGGCCATAGCATGCAGTGAAGCCATGGCCCAGTTCTTGGACCCTCAAGGATCTTGTTTGGATTTGATCAGGTTTTTGAATCTTGCAAGACAGTCACACACATCTTTATCTTTACATTTTATGAAGATGAGAATGATTAGTATGAACAGTAAAACTTGCAATTTGAATCTTAACTTGCAGCTAGTTACTTTGACACCTGACCCGACCAACTTTTCGGGTCGGATGAGTTAGGAAAAGTCTTACAACTTCATACATATTGTACTTAAAAATCTAAAACTTGAAGTACTTTTAGTCGGGTTAAAGATAGAACTCGATGACCTGAAACTGGATTTGAACTCTAGGACGAAGGTGATAAAAGCTGAGAAGAGCAGTCTAGTGCGGTAGAAGTAGGAGTACGTGAGTGATGCTCTCAATTACGAAGTAGCTGCCCAAGCTGGTTTAGGTACAGCCCATAGGTGGCAAGACCACCACCACCACCATTATGCATATAAACTGTTCCCTGACATATTATATATATTCGATACTGTTTTCCTTTTTTCACATATAATATAATAAATTCATTTTTAGAATCTTTTATATCCTTATCCACGGGGACAAATTATGCTCACATGTTGAATTTGTATGGAGTTAAAAATTTAGGATTTCATTAAAAATGTTAGGTTCAATCTAATTTGTTTGTTAGACAGATAGGATTACATGACACGCTACGAACAGATTGACTCGACATGACATGATTATCACGTCATAACAATTAAGTTAAAAATTATATTATCTGAATTGACATGATTTTCTTTCTTATACTTGCAGGAATTTTCTCTACGAGAGGTGGGAGACTTTTGCATGAAACGCTGGAGCTTATGTGAGGGATTTGAACCTCATAATACCCTTAAAATGAAGATTGGGATTCACTATACTTTTGATGTCCTCTATGTGTCAAATAATTAATTTTTCTAATTGTGAGATTCTCTAAGCCCAAGTCTCGCTATTCAGTTTTAGTGTCTAATGTAAAGATACGTCGGGTTGTAATGTCTTATGACCTGTGACTTGCGAGGCAACACATCAAAGAACGGAGATCCGAAGGTGTTTTCGAAGCGTTATCTCAAGTGTGAGAATGCAATCTCTATTGGAATAGACGATAGCTCTATAAAGCAAATTAGAGAGATAAACTAGATAGAAAAAATGAATTGAGAGAATGCATATCTCTCTCTATCTCTCTTTTTCCTTGCCAAAAAATGGTATATACTAGTCTCAAACATTGTCACATGTCAGCATGTGATTGATCGATAGTGAGTTAGGGTCTAATTTAAGTTTGGATTTTTAGCTCTCTAGATGTAGTGGACGCGGGCGTCGGGTAAGTAAGACGTCTCCGTACGTCCCTTGTGCACCGAGATGTATGTCGAAATCCTTAAGATCCTATACCGTGTGGTAGCATCCTAGGCTTTTAATGATATTCTCGGCATAGCCGTTTTGGCTTCTCTTGCCATGGGGTCGGCTCCTCGTTCAAGTCGAGATCTGAAGAAATGGATATTGATCAATGTGTAAAGGTGCGGGTATAACATTTACCATGATATGTGCTTTATATTATTTGACTCCCCTAAAAAAGGTTGGTCCCTTTCTCTGAATGCGAGAGTTTAAGACGCCGCATAGAACCGATTCTTACGTCGTGACTTAATACTATAGATATTTTACCTTTTCATACAATTGAAATAGACAATCAACAAAAACCTCAAATGAACTCATGAAGTGCTTAGTATAATAGTATCATTAAAATAATTCAAACGTGCATTAACTTTTGCACATTTAGAACACTTATAAAGTCATCCGCTGTATTTTCTCGTTATTATTTTGTAGATCTATTGGACAATACGAATATGAAATGGTAGTTTGTGAATGATTCCATATTTCAACTCCTATTATGAAAGAGTAAGACAAATAAACCAAATCTAGCCTACGAAGCACAATAATTGGTTAATAAAAAAATACAATTTGTTCGTAGTTGACTATTCGTGACAAAATTTTCAGTTCCGAAATTAAAACTTAAAAAGGTCTGATAGATAAGTATGTTTGACTCCATAATCGTCTTGTGAAAGCATGCTCTATAATCGTTTTTTTTTGTGTAAAGGAAGCTATGTAAAAATGTTCTGCTATTACACTGAGGAATTGAATTTGTGGAATGTTTGGCGGTTCAAATCTCTCGTCGAATGTCAAAATGACTTCCTAGATTGTCACTCATACCAATTGTGTTCCGCAACCTTAATCTTTAACTACAATGTTCCTATGAGTGATGTTGTCATCTGTTTAACTGTTTTGTTGCATTGAATGTTGATACACATGAAGAATATGTACAAGAAACAATATTTTTTCTATTTGATGGATTCTTTAGAGTTACATCTAAATCGTCTTGCCATGAAATAACTTAAAATATGATTATTGATGTGTCATTTGAAAACCACGCGTCTCTTTCTCATCAGTCGATTCAAATTTTAATTTTTGTCGTATAAATAAGTTTTGAACACAGAAAAGCCAAAAATGTCACATTTTTATAATTGAGTTTCTAAAGTTAAATGATAGTAAATATGAGTGGACAAAAGAGAAAATAAACTACAACCAGTTTGTCCATAGGGAACAAGAGAATTAAACCAAAACTGATTTTTTTTTTTTTTGCTCTCTGATGTTGCTGTCAATGTGAATGAAGAAACAAGTCCCTAAATATTTACAAAGGAGCAACTGTAATATTTTATAATAATAAAAGACTGTAGATGATGTGAAGCCCAGAAAATTGAATTATGATGATATGGGAAAATAAAAACCAGTGATGCCATTAAAAAGAGAGACAAAAACAGAGAGGTTTTAAATGTGCAACCACCAAAGTCAGTATATGAGTATGGGGTGTTGCAAGTCAATTTACATATTAGCAGCAGTTGAGTCCAGTAGGATCAACTACTCACTGACTCCTCTTCTGCTCATTTTCTGATCTCCCACCCATCCTAAAGTTTTCGGGTTTGGTCGGGTTTGGGTCGAATCAGGTTTTTAATAGGTGATCATATGGTCGAGAATCGGATACCCATCAAGTTAGGGTGCAAATTGCCAGCTATACAATGTGAATGAGAGAAATTTTCTCTCAAATATGGCGAGATAAGCAAAAAAATTTACTTATGTGTGACGATCTTTCTCCATTTCTTCATCACGAAACTAAAACAATGTTAACAAAATTAATGAGAGTAATAACACTCATGCATGTTGCATAAATGTTCCCAAACAATACATAAGTCATTGCACGAAAGTCCTAAGGAATTTTTTGGCAATACATAAGTGTGTGAAAGCTTTGAGTCCTCTTACACATTTTCTTATATGTTGTCACATATGCAATTGACTAAAGATCGACAAAAGTATATATATGAGTGTTTGCTTATAGTGTATTTATTTTATTTGCTTTATCCATAACTAACTATGAGTTCTGTTAAACATCGTGGATTTAACCCTTGATATCCATGGGTAAAAGTTTTGTGTAACGACATTTTATTAAAAACTAAATCTAAAGACTTGTTTGATAACACTACTCGGAAGCCAAAAGTTGCTTCTAAGCAATTTCTAAAATTTGTGGTTGTTTGGTAAAAAAATAAAAAGAAGTGCTTTTTAAATAAATATATAAATTTATTTTATAAAACTATTTTTATGAAATGACTAAAAAGTACATAGGCATAAATAAAACAAATACAAAAAGTTGAGGTTATATTTGAAATTTTATTTTTTCTTTTTCTACTTCTTCCATAGTATGACAGAAGTGTTACCAAACAAGCCCTAAACTTAAGATGAATGGGTGTGTCGGTGCTTCTGCAGATACAGTACTGTTACCAAACAAGCCCTAAACATAAGAGTACAAAAATTATTTTAATACTATATATTTGAGAATATTCTTTCAAATGTATTTTTATTACTCACTCCGTCTCAAAATGAGTGTCTTGTTTTCGTTTTTTGCAAAAATTAAGAATTACGGAGTACAAGATAATTTAGTGTGTTTTCAATATAACCCTCACTTTCTTCATGTGCACCCCATGTGCACCCATGTACAGATTTGCTCA
>JAYMTA010000332.1:0-31208 GCA_036897625.1 Pelargonium cotyledonis | reverse complement strand
TATGGTGAAAACAAAAAAAAAAAACTCTCCAGGAACTTCAACTTATCCGGCAAAACTTTGAAGTTTCCGGCAAAACTATGAATTTTCCGACGAACATGATGAACATGTTCTTGATGAAGAATGGGTAATTGATTGAAGGGCAATTTTGGTATTTCAATAAAAATTGGTCATGTTCTGGACACATGTTAAATTTTTTGGAATATTTCGTTAACTTTGACGGAAAGTTTTGTGACATACTTTAGGTTAGTCAAAAAATATGTACAAAAGGTGCATACTTCAAGGTAAGTACGTGTAATTTTTCTTATTTTATATTCATAAATGGTAAACTATTTTCTCTTTTTTTAAAACTTAATAAATAGAGATAGTAAGTTGTATGTATCCGTGCCTTTCTAATTAAATACCATTTTTACTTGGATAAAATCAAGAAGCCATGAATCCTAAAGAACATAAAAAATTAATAAATTCGAAGTATAAAACAAGCGGAAACAAAAGAACGGCATTAAAAAACTTGGATCATATGTCTTGCACGTGATAAATGTAAGTCAAATGTGAGGTTAGATTTGTTAGTAGTTATGCGATTTTGGTGATTAGTTCATAAGATTTTACGTAATTACTCTCATTTCAATATTCATTTCACAATCAAACGTATATACATAGAATGAAAATCAAAATAAGACACGTTGGTTCAAGTTGTTAATATCACTTTGGATTCCTTCTGATATCTTGAGTTCGACTTTCTTTGTCGACGATATAAGGTGAGATTTGTGAATTGGAGTTTAATGTAACACAATTATTACTTCGAGTATGATATCTTGTTGCTAATAAAATATATATATATATATTGAATAACACACAACAAATTAATGATTATACACCACATACAATTAAGACATCTTAGATACATTTCACATGAGATGAATAGAGGAAAAACCATATTGTTTTTGTTCATGAATTTGCTCCAACAATAGCACATTTAGTTTCTTAGTATAGCCCATGGAGATTCCACATGAACCCTATTCATGCATGTAACAAACTAAGGAACAACTTTATAAATAACAGTTTCATTGGATAAAAATAAATCATAGTTATGTTATTGGTTCATTTTGATATTGTGCATCATGTTTCCATCTTGTAGCCTCTCCAAAATGCTCTACACTTTACACCTACAATAATGGTTCTCAGCTTCTGGTTTGGCCTCTCACAAGCTGGCCGCGGTTTGATGGTTTCCGAGCAAGAAGTTAAGGTTTCAAGAACCATCTATGTCAATCCATCCGGGAGGGGAGATTTCGCCACAGTACAACAAGCCATCGACTCTATCCCACAAAACAATAACGAATGGGTACGAATCCTGTTGAGAAAAAACGTTTATGAGTAAGCACGGATACTTCCTCTAATATTCATCTGCAGAACAGTGCAGTGCAAGATTAATACTCTTGTTCGGTAGATTCACAAACCTTGATATAGTATTAATCGTGTTTTTTTTTTCTTTCCCAATTTGTAGTGAAAAGGTCTTGATTCCTGAAAACAAACCCTTCATTTTGCTCGAGGGAGAAAATAGATATAACACTATTATTTACTGGGGCGCTACAGGCTCCAGTGGATATGAAGACGCTACACTAGGTGTGCTCGCGCCAAATTTTGTAGCGAGAAATATACTATTCAGGGTACATCAACGGCAACATAAAAGTGCATGTGTTTGCATTCGATTCATTACACTGAATCTGATGATATTTTATCGTGTGTGACAGAATAATGGTAACAACCGTTTATCAAAAGACGATAATGATGATGACGATGGTAGTAGTAGTAAAAAGGACAGGGAACCATTGAAATGGACACCAGCGGCTTATGTAGGTGGAGACAAGGTCGCTTTCTACAATTGTTCATTTGTTGGCCAGGAAGATACATTAAACGATGCGACGGGTCGTCACTATTTTGAGTCTTGCTACATTGAAGGTTTGGTTGATTTAATTTGGGGCAGAGGTCAATCAATTTACCAGGTTAGAAAATTCAAAATGAACGGTAGACATTTTTATTTATAGTATAGTTAAAGATGAGTGAATTTATGACAAGTCTACAGCTAGTTTGGTCTGGTTCGATTTCAAATTGATGAACACCTCTAATCTATTGTACCGATATTTTACATTTATTCTTTCTTTTCCTCGCAGAATTGTGAAATATATGTGAATAAAGACCCAAATCCTGAAATACCAGGATACATTACAGCTCAAGGTCGGGAGAGTGAGAACGATACAACTGGTTTTGTATTCAACTCTTGCTCTGTGTCGGGAAATGGTAAAACGTTTCTTGGGAGGGCTTATAAACAGTATGCAAGAGTGTTGTTTCAAAATACAAATATGTCTAATGATGTTATTCCAGAGGGATGGTATGCCTGGAGTTTTGTTGGAAGAGAGTAAGATTTTACTACGTTTATGTCATACTATCAATATTCATGACTAATTGAATTCACATCGATAAGAAATTAATTAAATTTATTTGTGATTTCCTGCAGAGATTCAATCACTTTTGCAGAAGAGGGATGCACTGGCGACGGATCAAACCAGTCCAAGCGAGTGAAATGGGAGAAGATGCTATCCCCGCAAGAATTGAATACTCTTACGAACCCTGGTACCTTCCTAGATCAAGATGGGTGGTTGAAGGCACTACCTAAGCCTATGTAGCTCTCGTTGAACCTCATACAATTTATAATTAAACGACGTATTTTAGAGATATTGTTGGTGATTCATGTCAAACTAACTACGAAGAAAAGTTTACGATTATTTTGGGACAAGGGTATTACTAAGTTCAACTCCTAACCAGACTCATCAAAGTGGTGAGTCTGATTCTCACTTATGTTAAGGACATTATTAGTAATTCAAGCATAACTAACTAACGAACTAACAAAAAGAATTAAACTCATTAAGAGACAGAGTATTAGGAAAATGGATCGAAATGGGAGCTGGTCCTAACCAAACTGATAGAATCGGCCAGTCCGATTCTAACAACTTTGGTACTACTACTACTACTATATAGATTTACTAACACAAATCAATGTCAGTGCACAACACATCTAAGGAAGAAAAATAAGAAAAATATTGGCATTCATAGAGATGTTACCATGTGTTTCTTGGGTCTTTGTTGTTGAAATAGGTTGAGGTTTCTTGATCTTTGACACCATCCCTATCGCAGTGGATATGGTGTTGACTCTAGGAAGAGACTTGATTGGCAATGTAGATCCCGACTCTGAAGAATCACTCCCTCCTCGCTCAGTCTGCTTTCAAATCCATATTCTCCATATGCACAGGCTCAAAACCTATTGCAACATAAGCCATAATGAGGAAAAACAATAAAATAAATTTCTTAAGGCCTAGAGGTTATATGGCAATTTGACAGCATAGCTCAACCAGCAAGACGTGAAAACAAACACATATCAACTAACAAGAAACTATTCCACCTAATTGTAAACCTTGAAAATTTGAAGTTGAAATGAACAGAATGCATGAATACATCTCACATGTGATGTAACATATAAAAGTAAACTATGCTACTAACATAATTACTTAAATAAGATAGCAAAGTAACGAAATACATATAAAGAAGACAAACATAATACCTAAATTTAGTTTAAGAATACCAAAACAAAACATATATATTTGTTTGCGTTGGATCAAATCATACCAATCTTCTTTACTGCTCTGTCATTGTTGTACATCTTCAACAAACTTGGGACATGCTGCAAATGCTCAATAACATACTTGCTCAAGAACTCATCCTCACTTGTCTTGAATATAACGGCAATCCTGGCGTCCTCTTTAAGTAGCTTCATTGACAATATAAGCTTCAACACAAGTCCAAGCAAAACTGGATAAGTAATTATATCATTTGTCTTCAGCTTCACATTGTTGAAATAGAAACTCAGTTTAGTCCCGAGTTTCACCTCAGAAAGACCAAAACATTCAGAGTAACGCTTGAAAAGAGAGAAAGCCTCTTGTTGAGAAAACCCAAAACTCTTGAAAACTTGAATTTTCTTTTCCCAAAGAGAGACACCATTAGAAGCCATCG
This sequence comes from Pelargonium cotyledonis, assembly GCA_036897625.1. Taxonomy (NCBI): domain Eukaryota; kingdom Viridiplantae; phylum Streptophyta; class Magnoliopsida; order Geraniales; family Geraniaceae; genus Pelargonium; species Pelargonium cotyledonis. The sequence goes on along the minus strand of JAYMTA010000332.1, from coordinate 27,146 downwards.
TCAGAACAGCAACTAGAAACTTGGGATCAGTGGGACGCATGTTTAAAAGATCTTTGACAATTTGTAGAGCAGAGACCAATCTATCAACCTTTGGTTGCATAATGTTTGGACGCGATACGAGGAAGTTTGTCAGAGCATCAAGAGGAACACCTTCCTTCAACAAGAGATCAATATTTGGCTTTCAAATTGTTCGTTAACAGCCGCGAGTGACGCTTCAGAGCCAGCTTGAGTCTCTCCTCTGTTCCCAAGAATGACCTCACATAATCGAGAGATGGCTTTAAGTGATCACTTAAGCTTCTCACCAATATGTCCGGACTGCTGACCATCAGCTCGTGAAGTTCAGGACCCGAGAAGCCACTTTCGACCAGAAACTCTAATTTGGGCTTTAAATTTCCCTCCACTTTATACTCGTTCAGGAGATTGGGTTGCTTCTCGATCATTTTGGAGATGTGGGTATCGTCAAATCCGTGAGATTTGAGCAAAGTGATGACAGCATCAGACTTCTGGAGGTTAGTCTCGTCGAATCCGCGGAGCTTTCGAGAGGTTGCAATGGCAGATTTTAAGAGAAACCCACATTTGTTCGTCAGGTAATCAATTGAAGAAGAAGAAGAAGAAGCTGAAACTGAGAGTTGGGTTGTTGCATCATAAAGATGACATTTTAAAGCGGAATTACAGCCATTAAAGAGGAAGAAGAAGAAGAGGTTGGAGAGAGAGAAAGCTTGGAAATTTTGGGAAAAGGTTTAGATATGGGTTTTCAATCTTTATCTCACATAGCCTTATAAGTTGATGACAAATTCACATAAATTTGAGTGAAAGGACAACAATACCCTTAACCAATCTAATCTCTAACCTGAATTTGATTAGTTCTAGTTTTTTCGAGTTCAAAATGAATTGCTCTAACCTGAATTCAACCCGAAAGGAAGTTCGAGTTTTGGACTGTGTGAAACAAACATTATGTGTAGGTAGTTTCAGCTTGATTGAAGAGCCAGTTAGATTGATTATATGTTACCTGAACTCAGCCGACACATATCAAGTTTAAATAGGTGTCCACATTATAAACTTGTAAAATGACGGTTTTGTTATTCATTTCACTTTTTTGCTTTTAGAAATGAGCCCATGATCAGCACATTAAAGTCATTCATGGACGACAAAACTTTCAAATAATGTTTTAAAGCAGTCATATTCTCTGTAATTTAAACGTAAAATCTCAAGTTAAACTGCAACAACTTTTTACAAGTTAATCGACGTGCTCGGTGGTCATTTCATTTCAATTTAGCTTGCAGAGAAACATATGAGAAGCCAAAAGTAACAAGAATCAACCGGTGTTGCAGAGAAACATATGAGAAGCCATTAGAGCCAAGGAAAAAGCAGAGAGTTGAGGCATTCAGGTAAAAGCCTAAAGGAAACATATGAGAAGCCATTAGAGCCAAGAAAAATACTCTCTCTCAACATGCCTATCCAATCTAATCTATTTGATTTCTCTCGCTCGGATTTGGGTTCAAAATGAAAAGCTATAACCTGAATTCGTCACAAAAGGAGGTTCGACTTTTGGACTGTAGAGTTTGAATTTTGTGTGAATGAACATTTTGTGTATGTTGTCTCGGCTTGATTTAAGAACACGTCGGATTTATTACATGCGATAAAAAAAATGTAGCATATTAATGTAAGCCTTGAAATGCATAGAAAGCATGAAGGCGATTTCATGATTTAATCGAATAGCAATAGACGTATGGATGTCTCACATCAAAACATGCGATACAACAAGCAGTAAAAGGAACTAAGATAAAACAGTACAGCAAAATTGGGATAAATTTTGCATAATCCTTCTTGGGATCAAAGATCAAATATGGCTTTATAAATATGCTTAAAGGAACCAGCTAAACATGAACGCCGTGAATCTCACATGTGAAACAACGTATAGAAGTAAACTTAGCAGAAACAGCACAATACAAACAAAGAAAACAAACATAATACTTGAAATTAGTTTAAGAATACCAGAACAAAACTTATATATTTGTTTGCAATGGATCAAATCATACCAATCTTGTTTACTGCTTTGTCATTGTTGTACATCTCCAATAGTGGGACATGCTGCAAATGCTCAATAACATACTTGCTCAAGAACTTGTCCTCCCTTATGGTGAACATGCAATCTTGGCATCCTCTTGAAGCAGCTTTTCTGACAATAGAAGCTTCAACACATTATGCCTCGGTTGGATCCTTGTTTCAATACCATATGAAAGTAAATTGGGATAAGATATTACATTGTCTCTCTTCAGCTTCACAGTGTTGAGATAGAAATCCAGTTTGCTCCTGATATTCTTCTCAAAAAGACCAAAACAATCAGGGTGACGCTTGAAAATAGAGAAAGCTTCTTGTTGAGAAAAGCCAAGACTGTTGAAAACTTGCAGTTCCTTTTCCCAAAGAGGGACGCCAATAGAAGCCATCCTGATCAGAACAGCAACTAGAAACTTGGGATCAGTGTGGACCACTCTATCAACCTTTGATAGCATGAAATTAGCTCCTATAAGTGCAATGTGAAAAAGAAATAGAAAAAAATGATGAATTTTATGTGATGAACTCACAAGCAATTTACAGAAAAAAGCAGAAAGTTGAAGCATTGAGGTAAAAACCTACAGGACACAATTTAAATCTTAAGGGGCAAAAACTACTTGTGGGTATGAAATTCTGCTATTCACTATATCAAAAACACCCAAATCAATGAAAAAATTAACCCTCAAAATGTTGAGAAGATAATAAGATAAATTACATTACCAAATGGAAATAAGACTATAATATAGAATTAATAATAAAAGTGATTATAATGTGCAAGGAAGAGGTTCAACATTCATGTTTGCAGTCAAATACTTGTCCTCCAAACCGCTTTTCCGTTATCAACTACAAGGATTGATTGATGAAGAACCCCCCTACTCAAACTGAAGCTCTTTTGAACCCTCTTTTCTCTCTCTGTCTTCTTTGAAATCCATATTTTCTGTATGCACAGGCTCAAGACCAATTGCAACATCAGAAATAATGAGGAAAAAACAAGCAAACTCTTAAGAATTCTTGTTAACATGCGCCTAGAGGTCATATGGCAATTTTACAACATTGGCCGAATACTTGTATCAATAGCATATACAATTGATAGATAAAATATGAAGGTCAATCTTTAATTGAATAGCAATAGACGTATGGATGTCTCACATCAACATGAGCTACACATATATCAGACAACTAGCAGAAAATGGACTAAAATAAAACAGTAGAGCTTTTGGTCTTCAAAAGTATAACAAAAAGGTCAATCTTTAATTGAATAGCAATAGGCGTATGGATGTCTCACATCAACATGAGCTACACAGATATCAGAAAACTAGCAGAAGATGGCCTAAGATAAAACAGTAGAGCTTTTGGTCTTCAAAAGTATAACAAAATTGGGATTAATGATCAAATATGGCATTATTTGTTTAGAGGAGCTAGTTAATGAGTGCTGTGAATCTCACATATGATGTTCCGTATCAAAGTAAACTAAGCTGAAAGAAAAAACAGAACAACAAAATACATAATACTCAAATTCAGTTTAAGAATACCAGAACAAAACTTAGATACAAGTTTGCTGGTCAATCAAATAATACCTATCTTCTTTACTTTACTGCTCTGTTGTTGCTGCTGTATATCTCCAATAAACCTGGGAGTTGCTGCAAATGACAAGTAACATACTTTCTCAAGAACCTGTTCCCGCTTATGGTGAATAAATATGCAATATTTGCTTCCTCTTTAAGCAGCTTTTTTGACATTAGAAGCTTCAACACATTATGCCTTGGTCGGATCCTTGTTTCAATCCCATATGTAAGTACAATGGGATAGGAAATTATATCATCTCTCTTCAACTTCACGGTGTTGAGATAAAGACCCAGTTTGGTCCTGAGTGTCTCCTCTGAACAAGAAAAGCATCCAGGGTAACGCTTGAACATAGAGAAAGCTTCTTGTTGTGAAAACCCGAGACTTATGAAAACTTGAAGTTTCTTTTCCCAAAGAGGGACACCAATAGTAGCCATCCTCATAACAGCAAGTAGAAACATGGGATCAGTGGCACGCATCTTCAAATTACGTTTGACAACTTCGAGTGCAGCTACCACTCTATCAACCTTTGGTTGCATACGAGGTGGATCCGATACGAGGAAGTTTCTTAGAGCATCAACAGGAACACCTTCCTTCATCAAGAGATCGATATTTGGCTGCAGCGTAGCCTTCAAATTATTCGTTAACAGCCGCGAGTTACGCTTCACAGCCTGCTTGAGCCTCTCCTCTGTTACCAAGAATGACCTCAGATAATCGAGCGATGGCATGATGTGATCACTAAAGCTTCTCACCAATATGTACGGACAGCTGACAATCAGCTCGTGAAGCTCAGGACCCGAAAACCCACTTTCGACCAGAAACTCTAATTTGGGCTTTAAATTTTCCTCCACTTTATAACGGTTCAGGAGAATGGGGAGCTTGTGGATCATTTTGGAGATCTGGGCAGTGTCAAATCCGTGAGATTTGAACAAACTGATGACAGCATCAGACCTTTCGATGTTGTCTTCGTCGACGTGTACCTTTCGAGCGGTTGTGATGGCAGATTTTAAGGGAAGCCCACATTTGTTCGTCAGGTAATCAACTGTCAATGAACAATAAGAATCTGAAGCCGAAGCTGAAGCTGAAAATGAAACAGAGAGTTGGGTTTTTGATGTTGATAGAGATAAGTGACTCTGCATCATAAAGATGACATTTTTAAACGGAATCACCGCCATTGATTGCGCTGAAGTGAAGCGACGCGACGACGACGAAGAAGAGAGACTGGAAATTTTCGACGGTTGAGAAGATTTGGATAAGGGTTTTCAATCTTGGTCTCATAGGCTAAGGTCGGACAATTCCTCTCTATTTTGACCGAAAAGACAACTATACCCTTAATCCATATCATTCCTCACAAAGCTTTGAGCTTGGAGTAGAAGACTCTCAGCAAACTCTAATAAAACTACCTTATTTGCTAGGGCTCCCCGTTTTAACGAGAATTACAATTTGTTATATACAAATTCAAGAGATCGACTGACGCTGTTGTAAAAATCAAAACCAGTTGTGCTTGTACAAAAACTCCAACTGACTCTCGAAACAACACAGAACAATGTGTCTATTAGTGACATGGAACCCATCAATTAATGCATTGATGATTTAACTGAATCACAAAGTAATAAGTGAAGATGATTAATTTGTTACCGACTTGTTCAATCAAAGAAGAACACTACTCTCTCTCATTCTGCTTTCAGATCCAAATTCTCTACAAAAGAATTTGCGGTCCCATTCAAAAATCTCATGGTTCGGACAAAACAATCACACATAGAAAAGAACATAGAATTGTCCATAAAAAAATAGAGAGAGAGAGAACATCAAATTATCACCACATGAACAAGAACTTGGGGTTTGGTGATAAGGAAAAACGACACATTTCATCCTTTTCACTATCCATCTAAACAACAAATACAAAGAAAAAGATTTTGTTTATAAGCAAGTAATACATTTACTGAAGAACTCGAATCAGGAGAATAAAAGTACAAATACAAAACTAGTCCAAAGCGGAGCTAGGATTCGAACGCCGGGAATCAAAAATGAAAGAAATGTAGGAAGGGTCGAACATGCATGGGAGAAAGGAGAAGATGTAACTTTTGATAGCCAGATAAAACACAATGAAATAGAGCTTTCATAGCCAGATAACCACAAAGAAATAAGACACAAGGCCGACCAAACCTTCGTTTGACGGGCTGCTCCATGAAACAGAGAGGACCAAGATGACAACAAGCCATAACAGTTCGATGGAAGGACAGAAGAGACCAACCACCATGAAAAAATATCATCCCAGACCCGAGACGACCCTGAGCAGCGGAGGAGTAAATGAGAACAATCCTCCTGTTCCGAATCGCATAACCTGCATACAAATGCCGCATCAACCGGCATAATTCCCCTCTGGCGAAGAAAAAACAGTGCACGGTATACTGTTTAAGGCGGCCAGCCATGCTAAGCTCTGTATTTTCGGCGGGAGTTGTGATATCCGAATCAACTTAAACAACGCGATGGATGGTCCTCGCGTGTTGGCTCATTACCTATTGCAACATCAGAAATAATGAGGATAAAACAAAAATAAACGAGCAAAATCTTAAGGATTCTTGCTAACAGAACAGAAATAATAAGGATTCTTTTAATATATGGATAACTACTTCAAATGGGTTGACGGGTATATAGCAATTTTACAGCATAGTTCAACTTAAGCACAACATGACATGAATCCTTGTATCATTAGCATATGCAATTAACTAACGAGAAATTATAACAAATATCAAATGTAGGAGATGTTAATCTAGCAGATAATATACGGATAAATATGTATTCACAAACACAAATCACCTACAACAAACTATTCCATCAACCTTGAAATGTCAGATCGCTAAAAGGAAAAAGAAAAAAAAAAAAGAACTGAGATAACACAGAAGGGATTTTGGACTTGAAATATATAACAAAATTTAGATCATTTTTGCACAGCCCTTGCTGGTAATCAAAAATCAAATATGGCTTGGGGGTTTGAAGGAAATGTATAACAAAATACAACAGAGTAACTAAATACAACTAAACAAGAAAACATAATACTTAAAGTTAGTTAAAGAATATCTAAGGATCAATCAAATAATACCAATCTTCCTTACTGCTCTGTCAGTGTTGTACATCTCCAATAAACTTGGGACTTGCTGCAAATGCGCAATAACATACTTGCTCAAGAACTCGTCCTCACTTGTCTTGAATATATGGGCAATCACGGTGTCCTCTTCTCTTCAATCCTAACCATTTTGTGATCATTTTAGCGCACTACGGAATTTACATCCTACAATTCTCCATCCTGATATAAAGTGTGATGAATCGTGACAATGAACATTTCTGCACAGAGGAATGTACGGATTTGCTACTGAGGCCTAGATGCTCATTGAAAAAATAGTATCTATAATTCAAGATCAACATAGATGATAATGAGCCTACTAAATACTTTAGGTGTCCAGAAAATCATTATCAAGTACAATTCCTAAGCCAGTAAGCATATACAGTACAACAAGCTGCAACTATTGTGGGAGCTTGACGAGTGAAGAATTATTAAGTGATTCAGATTCTAGCTTTGGAGCAAGAAAAGATGAGGCTTTTGTCTCCAAGCTCTCTCCTCTCTCTCAATCTGATTTCAAATCCAAATTCTCCATATGCTCAAGCTCAATACCTATATCAATAACAGCCATAATGAGGATAAAAGGGGAAAAAAAATAACCAAAATCTTCAGGAATTTTGTTAACATCTGGATAACTACTGCAAACAGGTTGAGAGGATACAGCAAATTTACAGCATAGCTCGACTTAAGCACAACATGACAACAGAACCGTCGAGACAATATGAATCCTTGTATCAATAGCATATGCAGGTAACTGAGGACAAGAAATTATAGCAGGTATATAGGAGTTGTTCATATAACAGATAAAATATGAAAGTCTTTTCCTCCACTAATGATAAATGTAAATTCAAAAACACAAATCACCTACAATAAACTATTAACCAACCCTGAAATGTCAGATCACTAACAAAAAAATATAGCTTTTGGACTGGAAATATATATCAAAATTTAGATAGTTTTTGCTGGTAATCAAAAATCAAATAAAGCTTAGGGGTTTGAAGGAAATGTATAAGATGTGTGTCATCTCACATGTGATGTAAAATAAAGAAGTAAACTAAGCTAATGGGATAACATGACAACAGAGTAACAAAATACAAATAAACAATAAAAAATAGAATACTTAAATTTAGTTAAAGAATATCTAAGGATCAATCAAACAATACCAATCTTGTTTACTTTGCTGCTCTGTCATTGTTGTACATCTCCAATAAACTTGGGACATGCTGCAAATGCTCAACAACATACTTGCTCAAGAACTTGTCCTCCCTTATCCTGAATATATGGGGAATCTTGGCGTCCTCTGTAAGCAGCTTCTTCGACCATAGAAGCTTCAACACAGTATGCCTCGGTCGAATCCTTGTTTCAATAGCATATCCAATCAAAAATGGATAAGAAATTATATCACCTCTCTTCATTTTGACTGTGTTGAGATAGAAACCCAGTTTGGTCCTGAGTTTCTCCTCCGAAGGACCAATACATTCTGGGTAACGCCTGTAAATAGTGAAAGCCTGTTGTTGAGAAAACCCAAGACTTATGTAAACTTGCAGTTTCTTTTCCCACAGAGGGACACCAATACAAGCCATCCTCATAACAGCATCCACAAACGAGGGATCAGTGGGGCGCATGTTTAAAAGATCTTTGGCAATTTGTAGAGCAGAGACCAATCTATCCACCTTTGTTTGCATAATGGCTGGCTGCGATATGAGGTAGTCTGTTAGAGCATCAACAGGAACACCTTCCTCCAACAACAGATGGATATTTGGTTGCACCGTAGCCTTCAAATTATTTGATAACAGCCTTGAGCTCCGCTTCAGAGCCAGCTTGAGTCTCTCCTCTGTTCCGAGGAAAGACCTCAGAAAATGGAGCGACGGCTTGATTTTATGAATTAAGCTTCCAGTCAATATCTCCGGACTGCTGACCAGCAGGTCGTGAAGATGAGGACCAGAGAAGCCACTTTCGACCAGAAACTCTAATTTGGGCTTTAAATTTTCCTCCACTCTATAACGGTTCAGGAGAATGGGTCTCCTCTGGATGATTTCGCAGATGTGGGATTCGTCAAACCCGTGAGATTGGAGCAAACTGACGAAAGCATCAGACCTCTCGATGTTTTCCTCGTCGACGCGTAGCTTTCGAGCGGTTTTGATAGCAGATTTTAGGGTAAACCCACAGTTGATAGTCAGGTAATCAATTGTGAAGGCGTCGAAATCAGGATAAGAAAAATATGAAGCTGAAGCTGAAGCTGAAACCGAAACAGAGAGTCGGGTTCTTGATGTAGATAAAGATAAGTGATTCTGCATCATAAAGATGACATTTTTGAAACAAATTGTAGCCACTGATTGTGTTGAAATGAAGCGGCGAAGAAGAAGAAGAAGAGAAAGCTTGGAAATTTTGGGCGAAAGGTTTTGTTTCGGAGAAAGATCTTTTTTTAGTACCTGAACTATACCATTTATCCGCTGGTTACCTAAATTTATTTTGTGATTTTACGCTATGGTTTCTTTTATTTTATTTCGCGAATGTCGCTACTATTAATTTTAAGAACGAAAATCGTCAACTCTAATAAAAAAATTTTTTTTAATGTATAACTATCATTATACTCTTAATTTATTTTCAAATTTATAAAAGAATGTCATTAATTTTTTTTCTCTCTCCTCTCTCTTTTTCTGACCCATTTCTTATCAACCCATTTTTTCAAATCACTTCCATAATGAAACCCATTTTGGTTGTTTGATTCCGATCCACAAAGCTTTCTCTCTCTACTTCTCCCATTTATTGACGAAGAGAAGAGAACAAAACAGAGGGAGAGAGACATGCATCGGTTCCAAATTTCAGATTTGGTTGTTTTTGTGATTTTTTTTTAGGTTTTGTTACGTGGATGTTTAGATCTTGGCCTGTTTTTGTGGTGATTTTTTGTGGATCCTCTTCAAAATCATGATTTTTTTAGGCTTTCATAGTTTCATATTTGCGAGAATCTTCAAAGTTCTTGATCAATAATAATTAAATAAATAATAAAAAATAATTAAAAGTAAAATAGTAATTGTCAATTTTTAAGTTGAGGGTGTAATGATAATTGAACATTAAAAATTATTTTTTATTGCAAAAAAGTGTCACGTCAGCATAATTAACGGAAAACGTTAGTTGACTTAACGGTAGAGACCTTCGCGGAATAAAATGAAAAAAACCGTACTGTGAAAGTACCAAATAAAGTTCAGGGACCCCAGCGGCATAAATAGTATAGTTCAGGGTCTAAAAAAGATCTTTCTCCTTTTATTTTCAATCTTCGTCTCATAGCCCTAAATTAAGGGTTTACTACCCTAACTCCCACTTATTTGGAAACTCACGGTTAGGTCCTCTATTAAAAAAGCTAAAAAAAAACAACAGTTCCACGTAAAAGAAAATTGGTCACATGGATTTCACTATTAGTTTGATCCAACGGATCCCTTAATTGGAGTGACGTGGCGCCACATCACACGAATTTCACTGTTAATTTGACCTAATGGGCATGAAGATCGCTCGATGTAAGAAAGGTATTGTAGTGTCTCAACGAAAGTATTCTTGATCTACTCAAAGAAACTGGAATGACAAATTGCAAGGAGAGCACACCATTACACTACACATTATCAAAGGTTAGTCCAAAAATTAATCTATCTAGCACAAACACGTCCGGATATAGCTTTCGCATTGAGCATGATTAGCCAACTCATGCACTCACCTCGGGAGGGCCATCTTGATGTTGCATATAGTGTTAAAATATTTGAAGGACTCACTGGGACGAGGCTTATTCTTTTAAAAAGTGCATCTCGTAGTGTTGGAGTTTTTATCGATGCAGATTGGGTAGGCTCCACTGTTGATAGGAAGTGCACTTCGAGATATTATACTTATGTGTGGAATCTAATTACACGGCGAAGCAAAAAAATAGAGTGTAGTAGCCAGAAGTAGCGTCGAGGCAGATTTTCAAGCAATGGCTAATGGAATTTGTGAGGTTCTATGGGTTCAACGTACATGAAATAGGGCAGCCCATGATAAAGCCACTGAAATTAGATTGCAACAACAAAGCTGCCATTAGCATCGCTTATAATCCCGTTCAACATGACCGGACGAAGCACATTGAAGTTAACCAGCACTTCATCAAGGAGAAGGCAGAAATCTTCACAAAAGGGCTGTTCAAAGCAGTTTTTGAAAAACTCATTGGCAAGTTGGACATGATAGACATATATGCACCAACTTGAAAAACTCCTTTCTCTCTCTTTTTTGTTTCCTATTTTTTCTCCCGTGAATCTCATTTTCTTTCCCTTTTTTGTTTCCTACTTTTTCTACCCTGAATCTCTTTTTCTCTCTCTTGTAAATCAGAAAATTAAGCTATCATTTACTCACATTGTCCATATCAGAAGCTACTTTCTCCAGAAATCTTAAAGCCTTCCCTGAAGATAGAGTTCAACTTGACCGAATAGTCCTTATGGATTGTCTTTGAGAAGAAGGTCCATACCTCAAGAGAATTAATACCAAAGTACTCAATGTCATTAGCCTTGGGTTGCTGACACCGCCAAATATCTTTATCTTTCTTTGTAATTGCTTTTTTCAGGGTTGCAACCTGTAATTCGCAAAGATAAGGAAATGATTAATCGAATTTGGATTCAATAATAATTGATCTTAAGCATACAAAATCGTACACCTATAAAAAAAGCATACAAAATAGTCTTCGTCAGTATGGACCATGTGTTTCCCACTTCCCTCTAACAATCTATGGTTCCTCATTCGCCAAATCATATGATTAAATACAGAATAACATGGCGTCGCAAAACAAGGCAACGGTTTGTCGTTCCTACTCCATCTAACAAGAGGTCAAATGGCTATATAAACCCTGAAAACAGGTCCTGTTAAGCTCGGAGATAAAGTATTTCTTTAACTTTCTAAAGAAAGCCAATTTCAATCAAAATGCAACAGTATTTACTACATGGTCTCTAAAGCAAAAAGACGCGACAAATGTAATCAACCTGTTCCATAAGTTGTTTAACACCTCTTCCCTCTTCGTTGCTCCTTGCCGCTCCTAACTCAACAACAGAGTTCCTCTCAGCAAAATTCAATGTACTTATAGTTTCAGAGTAAGAAGTTAGGTGGATCAACTCACGAGAGAGATATCAAAAGATATATTCAAACACACAATCACAAAGCACACTATGATGCTCTATGAATGATTATAATTAAAAGTAATAAATAAACAAACAAAAATAGAAAGCTACCCAAAGAACTCTGGAGGACTCGAGTCAGTTTACTCTTCTTGTATGACACATGAGAATGTTTCTGCGCCAGAGCGAAATTACATCTCCTAGAGCAGAGAGTGATCTGTTTATATGTTGTGCCTCCTTAAGTATGTCGACAGTTGCTTCAGAGTTATCTACTCTTTCACTACCAGAAAGATCAACCAAATGTAGACTACTACTTAAGTCCATACCACGAACATGGACAGTGAGAACACTGCAAATTATTTTATTATAGCGTGTCAAACAAAAGATCTAATTCAAGGACTGAAAATCTTATTGATCTTTAGTCTGAAGCTATCTTTTCCCGGTTTGAAGGATTCACAACAACCAGTTCACCATCCTCACCAATGTACTCTATTGTTGTCTGTTTTCCTCTTTTCCGAGGAAGAAATGGTCTTATCTAACAGTAAACTCTAATATTTCCTGCTCAATAAACAATACGAATATAACAATAAACTCAAAATAAACGAACAAAACTACAATGAACAACATACCTTTCAAATCTTGAACTTCATTACACAGTTTCCTATTTTCGGCAAAAACCAGATGATAATTTTTCGGTAGCATCTGCTAGACCTTGAAGGTTAACTCCTGTTCATAGCTGGCCATCACATAATGAGAATATCCCCGACAATGAAGGCTTGAAGCAAAACATAAATTGCATGAAATCAATCCTACCCAAGTTATAAAATTCCTCTGAGTAACTCCTCTTTGCCTTTAAGACTTCTTGTTTAATGGAATCAGAAACCAACCTTAATTCCTATATGGCATGAAAAGCTCATGTTACATAGTTAAAACATAGAAGCAGTATGAGATGTTAAACATGGCAATCAGGCAAACCTGTAATTCTCCAAACTGAAAACCTAAGAATCTTTGGTAGGAGCTCTCCTTCGTTTGCCATCTCTGAGATTTGGATTCGGAATATGCTTCTAGTTCTTTCACCTTGTTTCTTGAATCTGAAAGAAGGAGCTCGAGTTCGTTAATCTTCTGCTCCATCTCACTCTTGATTTCCTTAGATTGTGATTCAAGTTCAAAGCAGATCTTTTCATGTGTCTTTTTAGTCATTTCTACTTCTTGTTTTAGTAATGATATCTCGATATCACTCTGAACCTTCTCTTTCTTCAACCTAACCACATCCTGTTCATCATTTTTTTTACTTTCTTCAAGTCTGGTATTCTGAGCCTGCAAACCAAAGGAACAATGTAAGAGGTACAGAAAATGAATGATAAGTAAAAAGTAAGTGAAAACAGTTACTGAAGATTGAAATAGTACCTTTTCCATTTGACGCTGTTTCATAACAACCTATGAAAAATATGAATAACAGTTCAAGACCAGTTCAATTAGATTTTTATAAACTAATTACAACAAAAAAGGCACACACCCAAAACTATCATTTAAAGTACCTCATTTTCATCACTAGTCCATGCTACAAGGGTTTCTAGTACTCTTATTTTTTTTACTGATACTTCTCTTCTCGAGCTTTACAGAGATTGCATTGCTGCAGAAATACAAAAAATTGAAGATCAAATATATACGAGGACAACAAGAGAATATTCTCAAAAAAATATTTCTTAAAGTAGTTTACATATTTTAGGTTTTTTGCCAGAGTAGCTAACCGTCGCTCAATAAATTGCACTACTTTTCTGAACAAATATTCTACGTGCTAAATATATTTAGTGATGTGTCTGCTCAGTGACATACATGAGGCATGTCCCGATCCTTTTTCTCAAGATACTCATAAAATATTCCATGCACTATGTTCAGAAGTGACAGAGTTGAGATTGACTGCACAACATAAGTCCAGAATAACCATGAGTGAAGCAAATATAAAATTTTCATCAATTCAAATAAGCTTACATACTTGCATCTAAATTATTCATTTTCATCAATTCCATCTTCTCCGCATGCAGAAATATTGTACTCTAGATGTTCAATATTTGAGACTCCATCTCTTTCTTGTATGATCTAGAATTTTCTCACCTTCAGCTTTTAAATTAAAACAAGCTCTTAGTGCCATGAGACACTTTAAAACTGGCATCTTAAACCCTCATATAAATGAAGATAAAAGGAAATTGAGAGGTGAAAATAATAGGAATAGACTATCATATGACAAACAGATGCTAACCGGGGTATTATATACAGCACAATTTAAAATAGAAACATAAGGAGGAAATGTGAGGAAAAAGCACGTACCTGAGGTTGGTTAGTAGCATACTAGCATTAGGTAACCCATTTGGTTGGGTACAGTACAATTTAAAATAGAAACATAAGGAAGAAATGTGAAGAAAAAGCACGTACCTGAGGTTGGGTAGTAGCATACTTGCATTAGGGACAGCTAACCCATTTGGTTGGGTAGTGCTCCAAATCACAAGTGTTTCATAGTCAAAGGAAACAGAAAGATTTTAATACAAATAAGAGCACTAAAAGGAGATCATCATTTATATGCAACGAAACAGATACAGATAAAGATGTAATGTGCGTAGGAATTTATAAAGTCAGCAACAGAATAAAAGACAATAGCTAATGTAAGTACGTGGTTAGTTCATCTAAGAGAAGATCACGGACTTTTTCATTATATATCTCCACCATTAAAATGGAGCTTTTCCTGCTTTGCGATATTTGGAGTAGATCATATAACGCTCAATAGTTGACGACCTAACCCTCTTTTAAAGACATATTAGGTCCACTCTAGGACAATACCGTAAGGAAAATGCATAAGATACAATGCAAAATATAACAACTGCTACAGGAAACAATAGGTCTTTCCTGAACCAGTTTGACCATAGGCAAAGATACAAACATTGTATCGATCAAGACAACCTAATTAATGGTTGTGTATCTATGATGTAAAGTAGAATATAATGTAACTAAAGACGGATAATAATAATAAAGTAGAGCCATGGAGAGCAACACACATAACAAAGGTATTCTCTTAACTAAAGGTTGGAAACATTGTAACCCTTGTACCATGAAGAAGACCAAGAAAAAGTATAAACATTAAACTATGTCTATTAGCTACCAAGAGATATGATCACTTGATACGTACACCATTTGGTGTACTTCCGAACATTCGTATTCGCAAGACATTCATGTTTGAGGGACATTCATCATTCATGATGACATTCGTCATTCATATTTGGGTAAATGGGGACATTCGCCATTCATATTCAGGGCGCGGGACACTCGAGGTGCAAAACACTCGTGGCCCGGGACACCCGTGACTCGGGGCACTCGTGGCACGGGACACTCGTGTCATGGGGCACTCGTGGCTGGGGACACAAGTGGCTCCGGATGAAAGTGGCTCGGGACACTCGTGGCACGGGGCACTCGTGGCACGGTACACAAGTGGCGCGGGACACTTGTGGCACGGGACATTTCAAAGGCAAGACTCTGGCTCATACACAGAGTATGAGCCAGTCTTGTAATTATATGATCTTAGTTCTTACCATCCAAATGTTCCCTGAGATTTCCATTTGGAACATACTCTGTGATAAGAAGGCACTCGTTTCCTTTATCAACATAACAAAGCAGCTTCACTGGATTCCGGTGCTCAGCTTTAGCCAGAAGTTCAACTTCACTGTTGAATTCAGGTTGCAAGCTGTCATAGTGTTGCTATAGGTTAAAAGGAATGAATAGTTACAGAACATAAAACATTTATAAACAATTTAGGATAGATTAAGTATTTAAAGCCACTCTTGCATTCATTATCACCCAAGTCAACATAAACTTCAAACAGAAATATACTTTTTTGATCAGAATGCAGAACTTTCACCAGTGCATATTTTAGTTTCTTCTCTTTGTGTGCATGTCCTGTAAAATGTATTTGGAAAAGATAGAGAGAACAGGTGCCTGAACAAGCGGCGCGGGACACAATTGGCGCGGGACACAAGTGGAGCGGGACATTTTATAACCCACATAATTTCATCAGATTGCAAGACACCATAATTTCATAGAATTGCAATATTGAAGAACAGAAGCAATCATTATAAAACCAAACTTTTGAAGGAATTATCATTAGATTAACTCAAAAGGCCTCTTAACGGAGAAAAACGAATCAGCCTTAAAATCCCAAAACATCGCATCAACAATCAATGGTGATCAATGTCACACCTTTGTAAAAGGCAAAATTCAACAAAGATTCTCGAAACTCAAAAGGCAAAGGAAGGCCATACCACATATTTAAGAAAAGGATGGTTGGTCACTTTATTGGTTTCAAGAAAGGAAGAACTACGAATAATCAAGAAATTCAAGAACCCATTTTGCTCTCAATCTCGTAAATGTCATGTTTATCAAGAATCTCATAATTCTGTCTTCAAAGGATACTTCTTAATTTCTTATAATATCTGCTAAACTAGTGCCCTGAAGCATTCTGACTTAAAGCCAAACCCAATGTACCACAATCTAGGTGGGTAAAAAAGAACTCATTACTTGATGCAGACCAGAGCAGACATTTAGAACTCTAACCAGTCAAAAAGTTTTCTGAAATTTTAAAAGGTGGAGATCATGACACAAAAATTATCTGCCAACATAAACCCAACATTCTTATCATGGCTCATCCTAGTTTCACTTGTTGAAACATGGATACATATCATGTTCCCAAGAGGCTAATTCAAGGATAGTCATTTTATGACAAAACCAACAAAATAAAGGCATATAATATAATTGAAAAACAAAAGACCAACCTGGTTTCTTGGAGATGAGGGCGAGATTATTCCGGCGAATAAGGGAATTAAGCAGCGAAGATTTGCCAACATTGGAGCAACCCACAAGCGCAAACTCCGGCCGGACATAGCTGGGGCAATCCTCGGTCCTCACACTGCTCTTCACGAACTCGGCGTCATTAATCCGAGCGTCCCTGGCGCACTTGCTGAGCAACCTTTCAGGATTCGCTTCATCGTCCGGGGGTATGAAAAGCTTGTCGATGGGAATTTCTACGTGAGCTCCTCGTCCTCTTCATCGTCCTCATCTTCGAGGAGGCCTTCAGGTAACGGAGAGGTGGGTAGGGCTTGAGTTCGTGAGGTTGAGAGAGAGGTTTTAGGGATGACCGTAGAGAAGAGCCTAGGGGTTATGGAGAGCCCTAATTCTCTGCCGCGAACCAGAGGCGGTGGTTGACGGGTTTTGACCGGCCGTGAGGGAAAAGCAAAAATTTAAATTCCAACGTAAACTTCCTAATTTTTTAATAAGTCCCAAAAAATAAATGCTGCTACGGAAATATGGCCTTATTTATAGAGAAGTGAACTGAGTTAGTCTGGTTTGTTTCCGATGTGGGACAAAATTAAAATACATATTTTCCCATATTTATGGGCTCAGTACCATTTGGCCCAAACTCAATATTCGAAGGCCTGGTTTCAATATTACTGAGTTTCTGTCGAACACGAACCAGTACCAGACAAAGTGATTGGGATTTTTTTATTTTTTATTTTTATCATCTGAATCGGTGATCGCCTTCTATTTTTCCCCTCAAAATTCGAAATCAGAGGAAGTAGATAAAGGAAATCACATCAATTCCAGGTAATCAAATTTATTGTTTTTTCGAATTATTTGTGTAATCATTTCTGTGTAATTTATCGTAATTTTTGTTTTCTGTGTATGTCGGTGAATATGCACCGGTAGGATTTATATTTGAATCCAATGTAGAATCTCTGGGAAATTTTGGTTCTATTTGTGTAAAAAGTTAGCCACTTTTGTAGGGTTTCGAAGAAGCATCGTTGTGACAAGGTGGGTTTGGTTCAGCTTGCACACCACATGCTTGTTAAAATATCTGTGAGAACAGTTTGTTCATTTCTGTATTTTAATGATTATCAACAACCAATGAGCTTGACCATCATTAATTCATTTGTTATAAATCATACATTTATATTTTTTGTAATTTTAGTTTTCTTCTAAACCATGTATCTGGGTGGTATCTAGTATATCAGTTGGGATTATATGTAGGGTTCGGGAGTTTTATTGTTGTAGCTAGGCGGGTTTGGAACTTTTGCTTGCACACCTTGTGTTTGATAAAATGTCTGTCAGAGCAATTTGTACATTTTCTGTATTTTAATGATTGCAAAAATGTAAGTGTTAGAATGATTATCAACAAGCAATGAGCTTGACCATTGATAATATTTGTCATGCTTGCTAAAGCTGTTGAATTTGCAAAGATGTTTCTTCTTCTTTTTTCAGGTGGGTTTTGTCAAATCCAAAATACATTAAAAAAAATCCCATGCTTTTCAATTATGGTCTACTCATTAGTCCATGTGTGTTATAAGAATCCAAGTTTCATTAGAGTGGGTTTTATGATTGTTAGGTCCAGCATTCCAGCTGCACTGGTTGGTAATAGAGATGAGGCGGCCGGGACAATATGCTGATTCAGGTCCCAATACCTATGCCGGTTCACAGATGCAGCATACATCCAGTCGCCGGATGGAACATAAGTCTGATCATTTCCAAGGAAGGTTAGAGGCTTTTACTCCTGAGAGGGATCTCCCGTATGAGACTTCAAAAGCAGAGAGACAATGGCATTGGGAAAGAGATGGATCAAAGGTATCGAATCCAATGCCTCCTCACACGTTCAATGAAGGCAAGTGCTAATTCACACTCTCTCCCTGTCCTTCCTAAATTCCTTGCGCTGTGTATAGCCCCATGACACTACTTATTCACTTGGATAGTGTAGGCATTTGGTATCTTGCTGTGATACAAATCTAGCATGGTGGACTATTTGTTTATGGCATCTTGATAGGGCGTTGATGCATTTCCCTACACGTTTAAGTGACTGGATTCAATGTTGCACAACATGAGTACATGACCTGATATATTTGACTAATATAATCTATACGGGTCATTATTGACACGATATGTTTGGAAAATTACAATCTTATTCTTCAATCGGTGGTTTATTAAATGTGTTACTCACCCTGTTTAATTAAAGGATCAAGTGGGCTCAACACATATACGACACATTTAACTAAACGGTTTGAGTTAGTCTACACGCAAACACAACACAAACACGATTAAGTTGAACCCTAATCCGCTTAAATTCATGTTATGAGAGGTACTTACAAATATATTTCAATTCAACATTGTCTCTGTGATTATTCTTTATGGACTCATCTATGCATCTATACTCTTTGAACTGATTTTGACATTTAAATGTTTAAGTTTTCCATAAACTGTTTTGAGTGTTTCTATTATCTGTTTGTTGTTATGTTTTTTCTCATTTTACTTATTGAAACATGTTTGATGCGATGTAGATCTAGGGCGTGACACATCTGGATCCTATTACCAGGGTCAGAGGCCAGATCCTAAACTGGCTTTAGAGAAACAAGCCCACAGTGATCCCAGATCTCAACCCCATGAAGAAGATATGGAAATTGGATATGAGGATTATACTTCTCCGCATACTTTTGAAGGTCTGGAGCAGAAATTTCTGGATAACATTTTGAAACTAACCAAGGAACAGACTGATGCC
Source organism: Pelargonium cotyledonis (assembly GCA_036897625.1). NCBI lineage: Eukaryota > Viridiplantae > Streptophyta > Magnoliopsida > Geraniales > Geraniaceae > Pelargonium > Pelargonium cotyledonis. The sequence continues at coordinate 7,699 of JAYMTA010000332.1, read as the reverse complement.
GAGGATGCAGAAAATGCTCGGCACAGAGAGGTTAGTTTAAATAAATAACTAAGGTTGTAGATAATAACTATTACTGTGGTATCTCTTGAATTAAGTTACTGTAAGATCAATATTTTGGAGGTAGAAAACATAGAATCTAATGTTTAATTCACGAGTTAGTAAACAAAAACTACCTGGAGGTATCTAGGGGTGTGCATCTTCTGGAACCGGACTGTATTGGTCTGAGTTACCCTAGTTCTTTTGAGCAAAGACCGGACTGGCCTTGATTCAGTCTGGGACCAGACCGGAACTGGACTGAATGGCCACGATTGTTCTGCTAACCTTTACCTAATTGTGACTTCCTTCCTCTTTTCAGAAAATAAACGCAATAAATTCTCAGTACGAGGAACATCTTGCAGCTCTCCGAGCTCGTCATGCCAGTCACAGAGGCGAGTTCCTTAGAAAAGAATCTCAAGCACGCCATCATCAATATCAACAAGTTGCAATGAATCATAACAGCAGCTCGGGCCCTGGCGATTCTCATGGTTACGCTGGCGCTGCACCCCGATCATATAACACAGATCAATATGATAACTACAGAGAACGACCTGAAATTCTAGAGGGTACCAGGGATCGTGGGTTTGAGCCCAGAGCTAGTCCAACTCAATCGTACCCTGGAGGCCGTGTGTATAACACAGGCTCTCGCACCTACTAAGGCAGCTTTTGGATTAAGAAACTGTTTAGAAATGTAATGAGATTCTCATTTTTCGTGATTGCATTAAAACTGCTTAGGAAAGAGAATGTTGTCCCCATTCTCATTCTTGATTCCCATGTTTTTGTATTTTAAGATTGTCTTCAGGAGATTTTGGGTAATTAAGGCTGCTTACAGTTTACTGCCAACACATTTGTAATTTATATGGTTGAAGGTTTATTTATATTCAACCTCATTGCCTTCTATTCTTCATATTACAATGAAATGTGTCTATTATGTTTTCACACAAAAAAATAGTAAAATAAAATAAAATTGCGGGAACCTTTTGGCGTGAACAAATTTTTTAAGACGAATATGAGTAATAAATAACGTCTCCATTTTTGCTACTTGGCTGGCTAATAACCCAACCAACACTTATAGAGAGCCTTCGACCAGGCTAACTAGAGACCCACTCGAAGAACTTCAAGCTAACGAGCGTCGTTAAAAAAAGCTAGCGATGCATGAAGTCCCAATAGTACATTCATTTTATGACGATGAGTGATCCAATTGGACGGAATCGGTGTGACGACTACACGAATTGGACTAATTCCAAACAAAATAATATAATTTGAGACTAAATTGCAACAACAATAAAATCTAGTGTCAGATTCAAAATAAAATAGATGGGTTAGGGACCAAAATGAAAAGGAAAAAACAAAAATATCTCTCTAAAGCCCAATATAAAAGGTCTATTTAAAGATCGCGCCATTTACAACATCTCACCTACCTCTCTTTCTCTCATTCGATTTCAATGCCCAAACAAACAATCTCCGAACAACAGTTAGGGTTTCGATTTTAAAACCCCAATGCTCGCTCCCATTTCGCAATCGCTATCCGGCGATGTCTACCGCCGGAATCCTCGCCGGCGTCTTCCTCCTCCTGGCCGTCTACTGCGCCACCGATCCGTTCAAGCACAGCGCCATCTCCGATTTCCCGAACTTCGAAGCCGTTAGAGTCGACATGCCTTCGTGGTCTCAGGTTCCGAAGGCTCGAGATCGCCAGAATTTGCTGCAGAGATCGGAGATTAGGTTTCTGAACGAAGTTCAGGGACCGGAGAGCTTGGCGTTTGATCGGAATGGTCGAGGGCCATACACTGGAGTCGCCGACGGTCGAATTCTGTTCTGGAACGGCGAGTCGTGGACGCATTTTGCTCATACTTCGTCGAACAGGTGATTATGGAAATTTTTTATTACATTTTTATGTACAAGGTTTTGAAATTATCTATTAACTTATGTTTTGTGTTGAATTGTTCTTCGATCTAATGTTTGTTTCAGTTTAGTCTTATTAGTATACATTTTGTGCCAAACTGCTGTTCATCAATTACTCATAGGGCATGCCAATTTTGGAGACAAAATTGGTCTACTAAGGGACTAAATTTGAACAAATATTCAAATCGGAGTCAAATTTACATAAAATGGATATTGAAGAGGCTAAATTATTGATAATTTTTTGAGCACAAAATGGTTACTAGGAAAATCATGTTGATACATAATCCAAAATTCATTGTGTTTATGTATTAGTGTATTTGTAACGAATTTCAATTTCTCAGTAGGCGGGGTTTATTTGTGCCATCTTTGTCTAGATAACAAATTGTTTCCATCATTCTAGGTCTGAATTATGCGACCCAAAGCCATCGCCTTTGAGCTACGTTGAGCACGAGCACATCTGTGGCCGTCCCCTAGGGCTTCGCTTTAACAAGCAGACGGGTGATTTATACATTGCAGATTCGTATCTCGGGCTCATGAAGGTTGGGCCAGAAGGTGGATTGGCAACATCACTTGCAACTGAAGCCGAAGGTGTGCCACTGAGGTTTAGCAATGATCTTGACATTGACGAAGAAGGGAACGTTTATTTCACAGATAGCAGCATCACATACCAGAGGAGGTACATTTTATCTCATATATCTTTGTCATTGTAGATGATGCATCTTATAAAAGCTTATTTGCAAGTGAATCCAAAAACATTCACGCCGTTAAGATAGTTTACATGTAAGGTATTCATAGGCTTCGTACAACTAATATAGAGTTGCTGATTCGGGTCACAAAATATAGGTCCCACGCATTTTCTATTATAAACTTGCATGAACCTGCACCTCTTGCGGGTTGGGATCAGATTAGTTCTTTTCAACGCAAACCCAAAAAGAGAAGAAAAAACGATTTAAATACAGAGTGGGCATTGGCGCAACTATAGGACTATCGTCTTCTGACTTTTTAGTCACGGTTTGAGTATGGAAAATAGACTATCTACAAATTTGGAAGTAATGGTGTCTTGCGTTTGTATCAGGCACTATATGGAGATGGTATTCTCAGGAGACGACACCGGGAGGCTTTTGAAGTACAATCCAACTACAAAGGAAACAACGGTTCTTATGAGAAATCTCCAGTTTCCGAATGGTGTGTCCATAAGCAAAGATGGTTCCTTCTTTATCTTCTGCGAAGCTGCCGTTGGCAGGTAAGTTAACTTCCGTACAAGTCTTCGGTTCAATCCAAATTTTGTCCCGAATGGTGTGTCCACAAGTCTTTGGTTTAATCCCAATTTAATTCCGTTTTCTCCTCCTCTTATCTATCGATATAGATTAACCAAGTATTGGCTAAAAGGCGACAAAGCAGGGACTTCAGAGTTATTCGCCACCCTACCCGGTTACCCCGACAATGTCCGAACCAATGAAAACGGCGAATTCTGGGTAGCGCTCCATTGTCGACGCAACATTTACACATACCTATGCGCGTTGTACCCAAGAGTGCGGAAATTCTTGCTCAAGCTCCCGATTTCGACCAGGTTCCATTTCTTGCTTCAGGTTGGGGGATGGCCACATTCATTAGCAGTCAAATACAGCCCAGAAGGTGAGCTGTTACAGATACTAGAGGACAGTGAAGGTAAGGTTATTAAGGCAATTAGTGAAGTAGAAGAAAGAGATGGGAAGCTTTGGATGGGCAGTGTCATGTTGCCTTTTATTGCTGTTTATCATTTTAACTGACCCGATTATGGTATATTATGATTCAAAAGTTCACGAACTAATTTATGCTAAAAAAATTCAACAACCGAACTCAGTTCGAGAGATTTAGAGTAAGAAATGGAAAAAACTGAAACTATAATTAAATTATTTTACACAAACCAATTTCAAAATTCATTTGTGGAGAAAAAATTGAAGCATAACAAATCTTCAAAAGGTCCATATTGTTCCACATAAGAGAACAAGAGGCTAATCTAAGCGTTCAATAATTCAATCCAGAAATGGCCATGGCAGAGACTATCAAACCATTGAAGCAACAATTGTCTCTAAAAGTTGAGCTTTAGAATAAGGTGGTTGTTTGGTAACTCTAGAACGACGTTTAATTTGAAACGGAGGTAATAATAGTATCATAAAGCTTGAACTTCTAGAGACGGGACTCATCAAACAATGCCAAGCACAAGTCACAATCAACAATACAAATCGTCTCATGACATAGCAATTTCAAGGATAAACCAATTGAAGCCTTTTAACGAAACCTCAAGTCTCTTTTCGGTGTGGTTAAAGCAAAATATATCATCATCGAGCACATCAATCCTAACGCAATCTCTTAACCCAAAAAAGAAGTAATCCAGCCTAAAATTTGGTCAAACGTGCAAAAATGACTAAAGCAATATGGTAAAAGCAAAATATATCATCATGCGATAGATTCCAAGAAATGTAGATAGAAAATTATGTGACAGATTGCTCTCAGAAACGGGCCAAATTTTTCCACAGAAGGGGCCAATTCAAGCCATCAAAAACTTAATCACCGAAATGCTATGGCAGAAACTATCTGATCACTGAAGCAACAAGTGCTTGACAAAGCTTTGTCCTCCTCTCTAAAAGCAAAATATTGGATTAAGTGCTTGTTTGTTTGGTAACAGTACAGGAGAAATATTTGGGAAAAGAGGGTGTATATATATATATATATTATGAAGCTTGAACTTCTAGAGATCAGACTCTGCAAGCCATGCCAAGCACAAGTCACAATCAACGACACAGACCATCTCAGACCGTAGCAATTTCCAGACTAAATCCATTGAAACCAAACTCAGGCCTCTTTTCAGTGTGGTTATAGCAATATCAATCATCATTGAGCACATCTTTACATAACAAAATTTCAGGAAAGCATATTCAGGTGAATTTCTACAATAACAGGAATGAACTATAGTTATCACAAAAGGTGAGCAAAAATGAATTTTGACCAAAAACAGCCGAAATATGGCAAAACATTAAGCTGAAACTTAGATTCTAAATTATGTAGATAGATTGCTCTCAGAAAAGGACCAATGTTTTCATACAAGAGAACAAGAAGAAGGCAATTCAAGTCCTCAAAGATTAATTCCAGAAAAAAGGCCATGGCAGAGACTATCTAACCATTGAAGCATCAGGTGCTTGACAAAACTTTCTTCTTCTCTCTAAAAGCAAAGCATTGAAACTAGGCCTTGTTTGGTATAGGGTTTAGGATTTAGGGAGTAATAATATCACAAAGTTTGAGCTTCTAGAGATAAGAGTCATCAAGCAAAGCCAAGCACAAGTCACAATCAACGACACAAACCATCTCACGCCAAGACAATTTCTAGGGAAAAATCCATTTAAGCCTTTGAACCCAACCTCTAGCCTCTTTTCAGTGTGGTTAAAGCAAAATCAATCATCATTTAGCATATAAATTTTGACAGTACAGGGATCAACCATAATGTGATGTGATGAGATAGTTCATATCACAACAAAGAGAGCAAAAACTGCTAGGTTTGGTGAATATTGACCAAAATATTATGTTGAAACATAGTTTCTAAATTATGTGCATAGATTACTCTCAGAAAAGGGCCAATGTCTTCAGCACCAGAGAACAAGAGGGCAATTCAAGTCCTCAATAATTAAATCCCACAAATGGCAAGCTGAGACAATCTAACCATTGAAGCAACAAGTGCTTGACAGAGTTTTCTTCTCCTCCCTAAAAGCAAAGCATTAGATTTAGGCCTTGTTTGGTAACACTTGGGGTAATAATATCACAAAGCTTGAACTTCTAGAGATAAGACTCATCAAGCAATGTCAACACACAAGTCACAATCAATAATACAGACTATCTCCGGCCATAGCAATTTCCAGGCTAAACCATTTGAAGAGTGAGCCACACCTCAAGCCTCTTTTCAGTGTGGTTAAAGCAAAAACAGTCATCATCGAGCGGAGATTCACATACCAAAAATTGAATGAAAGCATATTTAAAGTAGGCATCAATTTGCTTAGGTGAATTATGTCAACCACAAAAATCAACAATAATGTGATTGGTATGGTGAATTTTGACTAAAAAAAGCGCAAAATGGCAAAAGAATAAGCTGAAACATAGATTCAAAATCATGCGGATAGATTGCTCTCAGAAACGGGCCAATGTTTTCGACACGAGAGAACAAGAAGAGGGCAATTCAAGTCCTCACAGATTTAATCACAAAAAAGGCTATGGCTGAGACTATCTAACCATTGAAGCAACAAATGCTTGACAAACCTTTCTCCTCCTCCCTAAAAGCAAAGCATTAGAGTAAGGGCTTGTTTGGGAACACTTCAGGACACTCAGAGGGAGTAATATCATAAAGCTTGAACTTCTGGAGACAAGATTCATCGAGCAATGCCAAGCACAAGTCACAGTCAACGCAAACTATCTCAGGCCATAGCAATTTACACCTAAACCATTTAAAGACCTCAAACCCAACCCCAAGCCTCTATTCAGTGTGGTTAAAGCAAAATCAGTCATCATTGAGGAGATCCATATTCACAATGGACTTCATATTAACAGAACAGACAAGAGAGCAAATCAGAACCGGATTCGTACAATTTCTGTATGGAACATGAGAAAATTTAGAAGCATGCAAGAAACCATTTGAAAATTACACCAAGGCTCTGATCAGTGCAGTGAAAGCAAAATCGAACAGATTCTTGATTACACCAAGCCTAACAGTGTGATTAAATGCAAAACAAATTACCAAATCTAGAGGTAAAATTTTCATAAATACACGTATCGTTACCGGATCAGAATTGAAATACAGTTATGTTCTAAGAACGAGAAAACTGAGCAGCTAACTAGAAGAAAGGCGCGAAACAATGAGAAAATTACCTCAAAACCTCATAGTAGTGTCGCTAATGCAAAACCAGTCACAGTCGAGCATATCGATGAGCAATTTTTTCATCGAAAAAACCACAAATGAAAGCTGGAACGAGCAGATCAGGACATGATCTGTATTTAGAAGTGAGAAAACTGTGAAACTTACGAGAAAAAGCGAGAAACCATGGGAAAATTTGGAATCCACTTGTCCAGAAGTGCCTGTAAAAGCTTGATTTAGCATCACTTTTGCATGTTCAATGTGCTATCGATGAGCACAGAGAATCGCATTTAGATCATGATGCATATATTATTCAAGGAAAATACAAAATCACTGTAGAAAAATGGAAGAAATTTGAACGTTAGGGTTACAGTTCAGAATCAGAGATTCGGAGACGACAGTGACGACGCTTGGCTTCATATATGGCCGTGATGTTTGAGTAAAATAACGAATTTACCTAACATTTATGAACTCGAATTGTGGGTCCAAATCAATCCTGATCCATTCGTTAGTTGTGATGGGCTTGGCCCACTTCTTTTCTTTATTGTTGAGTCAGGCCCAATTAGATAACTGTCCTTCCAATTACTTTTATCCATCTCGTGTTCGGTCAAACCGAATCGTTTATTAAATAGGGTTAAAACGACATCACACGTTTAACACGTTTAAACAATAAGCTCAAAATTATATCATCCGATCCGGCACATTTACATAAACGGATTGGTATTGACGCGAAAATGTCAGGTTAACTTTTACAATATAGTAGGACTTTAAATATAAGTTTAGGTTTTAGTTGAGTTAGTTCTCTAACATGGTATCAGACAGATTCAATTTTTAACACTCTCGAAATTTGTATAATTAAATTATTTTTCTATTCTCTTTATA
>JAYMTA010000331.1:0-31283 GCA_036897625.1 Pelargonium cotyledonis | reverse complement strand
CAAATGCACCCTTGCCAATCATTGTCAATAACTCAAAATCATCAGCACCCATCTTATGCCTCTGAAGGCGCATGTATTCAGTTTCCTTTTTCTCTAAGTACTTGAGAAGGTTGTTTTGATCTTCCTCGGAGACATCGGCATCTGCCAACTTTTTCTCCAACATATTTCGTCTGTTTTGAAGGAAAGTATACTTAAAAAATACTATTACAGTCAACTGCAACCTATTAAACTATCCTATCAAGGACATAAGAAAAATAATATTGCCTCTACCAGTTACTAACCATATGGTCAGATCAACTTATCCAACCACTAAAGCTTAAAGCTTCTAGTTGTGCCTAAAATCCAACCACTTCATTCTGAATGATGGAAGTACATATCACGGAGTGGTTCCTCATATCACATATGAATGGGAAAGCAAAATTTTAATGAGTTCGCTTACCTGAACATGGATTTAAAACTTTTTTATCAGCACTAGGAGCATTTTATCAAATGGAAAATTTCCCAATGCATCCACTTCTCATCAAGCTTAACTAAAAGTTAATCAAATTCATACAAGAAACGAGAACCCTTGAAGAGAAGGGTGCGTTGGCTTGATTTGTTAATAGCCCTAATCCACGTACATCTGACCATTCATATAGCTTATACATCATTATTCTCTATCCATGAACACATTCATTTGAAAATATAAAGTTCATCAACATCTACATTTCTGGATCAATACCAAGTAAGGAGCCTATGTAAAAATTCTTAGAGCTAAACATTTCAAATAAAATTGAAGTTGTATGATAATGTGAACACAGCATCAAAAACTACCTAATAAGCATAAATGCATGAAAACTTAAAACAAAACACAAAGAAACAACACATTACCGCTCTTTCCTTTCCTGCAGGATCTTCATTTGCTCCTTGTAATGATTCTCAATGTACTGCTTCGCGGCAGCAACCTTTTGCTTGGTGACATTGGAAAGCTCCTCCTCAGTTTGATTACTCGTCTGACTCCCATCATCTTTCTCAGAATCTCCTCCCTCGTACGGCTCCTTCTTCTTCACGGTCCTATACTTGTCCCTCGGTTGCAACTTCTGAAACCAACTCCTCGCCGAATCCATTCTCTCTCTCAACAACCACTACTCCAACCACCAAATCATCGTCCTCCGAACACAAAATCACCAAAACCACTCTCCTTCACAACCTCGCAACCCTGCATTGACAAAATCAACACTACCCATCACGATCCAAACGATATTCACAGCAAAAACACCAGAAACAGCGATAATCGAACAGAAAATTGCACAATACCTCTGGAAATTTGAGGAAAAGGAAAAACAACGCAACGGAGCCCTAGAAATGGAGAATCGGTGAATGAAACTGGCTGTTTGGGGTGAGAAAGAGAGAGAAACAGAGAAAAAGGAAATGGAGAGAGCAGAGAATTCGGATTACCTCGAAAATCGGAGTGAGAGAGAGTGAGAGATTGTGTGATCCGGCGCAGAGACAAGCGCGCTGGTTCGATGATGTAGCGGGAAATGCGGAGAGAGATGATCTGAGCTATCTTCTTCTTTTGGAGAAGAAACTGCAACGACTTTCTTTGGTTGTTCTTCTGTACGTTCTCGTCTGTATTTCGAATTTATTTATTAATAATTTTTTGAGAGAGTTTATTTATAATTAATTACTAATTAATTTAGTACCTCCTTGCTTTGGATTTCACTACGTATTCACATAAAAGATATTTAAAATAATGGTATTTATTTATTATTATTTTTTTTTGTCAAAAGTGATCGGTTAAAGTTAAATTTTGAAAAATTACACATTCTCACGCTGTCATTTATACATTTTACACGTACCTATCACTTTATACTATATCAGATAACTTTTCGTGCATTATTTTCGTTAAAATTAATGAAATATTTAAAAAATATTCCTTTTCAGTAGCCAAATTTCATTAACTTTGATGAAAATAATGGACGAAAAATTATCTGACATAGTACAGGATAACCAATAGTTACAAACTAAAGTTCAAAATAGGTATGTGTAAAAAGTGTAAAGTACAGTATAAAAATGTATAATTTTCCATTAAATTTTCTCTCCTATATTCTCTTTTGTTATTGTTGAAACAAAATTAATGGACTTGTCTAGACCAGAGGATTGAGTTTTTTTATTTAAAAAAAACGAGGATTTTGGGTGAGTTCTGTAACATCGCCTCCGCCTTGTTATCGAACTGCCCTGTATTCCCACCTCGTGTTTACACTAAGTCTCATCTAATCCCGTTTCTTTATTTTATTCTCTCTTAGTTTGTGTAAGTTCCTCGAAGTGGATTTATTAATTATCAGTCAATATTTTATGTGATCCAAACCAACGTAAACGAGCACCTAGGATAGAATGAGACATTGAGCAATATAATGTTAAAGGAAAAGAATGAGCACATATGATAGGAATCCACCTCACCCTCCCCCTGAAAAGCCCGCTCGGGATAAGCCTCCCTAGTATAACGACTTTCCCTTTCGCCCAAGTACACCTTGTACACTCGGGAGATTCAAGAGGCAAAGATGTATGACAAATTAGTTGATAATAAGAGCGGACCACATCTTATCATCGAAAGAATTCACAAAGTATCATGTGGATAAGATATGACCAAACCGATCAAACTGGTCTAAGTTCGAAAGCATCATAAAGCATGAGTTCCCAACCACATGAGATGAGCCAAAATTCACTTTGGAAAGTGTTGTTGGAGAATTGGGTGGTTGAGTAAAGAGAAGAGGAAGTAGGAGAAACACTGGCATCAGAGAGTAACTGCAACTACTTTTTGGGCAAGAAAACAGATTGTGCCTTCTATTTCATCCCAAACCTTTTAGGTACATATAGCCTTGTGATTATAGTCTTTTACTAACCTTGGCTCTCCCAAGTCATATGATAGAATGCGTCCCCAACTAATGTGACTCAACTCCACAACCTCACTGCAAAAAAGCACTAAAAGAAAAAAGCGAAAAGAAAAATTAGTTGACAAGTCTTGACGCTACAATAAGATTATCAAAATCTTGACATCGAGTCGTGATACTGTCTGTAAAGTGCATAGCAGAGTAAGATTGCTATTAAAAACGACAAATTTTAAACTGCATGAGTCCGACCAAAAGACGCAAATATGTTTAATAGTGACAGATAAAAGACTAAACTTGGTCCATGAACTTTCATGTTTCGACCCAATTTAGCGTCTTAATAGTTTTTACACCCAAAATAGTCACCGATCCTGTGTGTTTCGCCCAATTTGAAAGTTTAAGGACCAATTTGGGTCCAAAAACAATTGAGGGGCCAAACAGGGTCAAAACACGGAAGTTCAATGACTATTTTGGGTGAAAAGTTGAGGGACTAAATTGAATCGATACATGTAAGTTTGGGAACCAAATTATATCTTTTACCGATAGATAATAAGTGTAGCCAAATCTATAATATTTTTTACCAAATAGATCTGAGGCTTCACAACGTACATACCAGAAAGAGCTAAAGCACAAGCTTCACAGTATCTGTACCAGAAAGAGCTAAAACACAACAGCTAGATATTGTTATATAGCTATTCTGGACTCATGCTTGTAGATCCTAAAAGCTAATTATCAGTTAATCTTCAACTTACCGATCTCAGGTGACTTCTCACCAATCTTGAACAGCATAACTATCAACTGCATGATAATAAAGTCTCCAAGCTTGACAAGTCAACCAATTGGAAAAAACAATCAAACCATTTTCCAAACAATATCGGAGTCTGATACATAAATCCTCTAGCAAAACTCTTTCGGGTCATGGTATCTAACACCATCTCCTTTTTTAATCCAAGTGTTGTCATGTTTTCCTAGGTCTAGCCCTATCACTATTATGCAGCATTAAAATTAAAAAAATAAAAATAAAAATTGGAACGGGAACGACAATCAAGAATGTGAATGTGGACGAGCTTTCCCACTTAGTCAGAGCCATTCTCATGACCGAAAAATCATAATATGAACATGAACAATGAAAGTCTCATTCCCATTCCGGTTATTGACTCCCGTTCCTGATACCTTTTTTTTTTTTTTTTTTATCCAGACGCTACCTTAGTTTCTTCAAACTCCATCTACCTGTTCTCCTAGAACATGTTGGTTCCGAGCCTAGTACTGGAGGGCGGCAGTTAGTGGTGTTCATAATTAGATAGGAGAGATTTTTCAAGACTCAACCGGATCGGAAACGGACAGGATATGGTTGATCCGGTTTTCGGTCCAGCCCCGCCCCAACCTAAATTCCGTCTGAACAGTCTTTACAATTTACTCAATTCTACATTCTGCATATCATATTTTTGTTTTCAAACTTTTTCTATTAGATAATGTATTTTTTTCTTCTACCTAATTGAGTCCAGGACCAAACAATAACCAGTCCGGTCTTCGATCCATAATTTCCTTAAATTCAGTTCGGTAAAAGACCAATGAGCACACCTAGTTGCAGGTTGATAGCCAATGTAAAATCCGACAAAAACTTACAAACATATCAGCTAATTGTAGTGTGTGCAGATAAATGATTGAGAATGAAAGACAAAGAAGATGAATGATCCATAATCATGAAAGTTAAAATATAATAAATGACGTGAAAACCGCAGGAATAAGTTTCATTGTTCGTACCAGAGGAACAAACATTGCATGATCAAAATGTTTGTCTAGGCTTATATCCCCATGTGGCAAAGATCTACTGGTCTGACCAGAATCGTTTGGCATATGCTGTGTCTCAATGTCTCCTCTGCATTAGGCCAATCATTCCATGTTTCAGATCTGATCTTTGTATGAATGTGAGTGAAGTAATTTACTGACAGAACAACAAATCAAGTTAATCTATATCGTCAAGAACAAATAGTAAGGTGAAAACAGTAGATTTGTTTAGCTACATTCGATGGAAATATTGAGAGTATAGGACAGAGTATTTCATCTACATTTCTCGTCAAATTATAAAAACCTGAAACAAATTAATTGTTAGAGAGAGCAAAAACTACAGCTCCATGCAGGTTGGGTCGACTCAAGTCAGATTCATGCCTAAACAAACCTTGGACATGAACAATTTGTTCAATTTGAATATGACAATTTGCATACCATGGATTTGAATGATTAGGGTCAGTGAATTCATAATGCAAGCAACTATGAGACTTTTATCAATCTGCACTCTAGTTTGTACCTCTGCATCCTCGAGGCAAAGGTAAAACTGCCAAACATTAAGTTCAGAGTTCAGACATGAGCAACAAATAGCGAGGTAATAAACAATGAGCAAAAGGGTCAACTTAACCAAAATTTACATGAAACTGAATCATAGTCCTTCAGAAAACAATCAATCCTTCATACCTATGAGGATTTGGATCATTAGGGTCTCTGATTATGCTTATGGTGGTCCAAATCATAAGCATTTACCAGCGATAAGGATCATTTCTATGCAAAAGCACAAAAGAACATGCGATGACAGATCTCCACATGAAACGAAAAAGTATAGACCTAACTTTTACCTGAGAACTTAATTAACTCTCTTCTGTCGAACAAATGATCAACAAAGCTAAAGAGAACAGATATTGAGTGAAATATGATGACAGGCTTCTATAAATAGGAAATTAGCTATTTCATTGATATAAAAAAATATTACAATATTATTTGCTAAAGGCAGATCTTCACAACATAACCCCAAAGGGCAAAGCAAAACAGCTATTGCGTAATGCTATCTTAATTTCTATGGGGAACTATTGAAATGAGATGATAAACTTTGTAATTGAAATAATCAAGAATTTTACAACAATGGAATAGCAATGACATATCAGTGAAAGACTTTTCCTGTTTTCCCACTCTTTTTGGGAGTGGATGAGTTCAGTGTGATCAGCGATAGTATGCCATGTGTCTGGAGGACATAAATGGAGAAGAGCCAAGAGGAGATGGCTTTTGTTTCGGGGCGGTGGGCTGGGTGGGTTTCATTTTCTGAAGCTTGGTTTCGGAGCGAAGCCAGGACTCGACAATAGAAAGCAAATTAACTGCATTCTTCAACTCACTAATCTCTGTCAGCTTCTCAGCCCTCTTCAACTCACCATCTTGAATATATGCCAGATGTGTCGCCCATGTCTCCAATCCGTCGAAAATGTGGGTTGCATAAACAATTGTAGCTCCTCTCTATAATTTAAAAAATATAATCCATTAGAAAAGAATGAACAAATCTTTTTATCTATCTTGTGAGCTCAGATAATGATCAGCTGCATGGTAAAAAAGCATTTACTAGAGCTCTCCTACCAAGCAATGTTATCTAATTACAGGATGCAAATAAATGACTGAGCAAAAAAGATAAAGAATATGAGATTATTCATATCATATGACTTCTTTTCAGATATGAGGCGTAAAAGAATAGTTAGGCAAACATATACCTGTTCACATTCTTCCTTAAAGAAATCTAGTAAATCCATTCTGGCGACAACATCAAGGTCTACTGTAACTTCATCTAGTAACAGAACCTGTTCATTTCAACAAGGAACTACTCGGTCAAAAGAATGAGGCAGATAAATAAACAAATAAACATTTATTTATTCTCAGCAAAGATATTTTTACGAATCTTAGTTTTGTTGGATTTCACCTAGAATAACCATATCAAAAGCCTTACGCAACTCCATGTTCATCACAAATCTAAAAAAATTGTAATACCTGGAAAGGATGGAGAAGACCCATGCAGATTTGGACTCGGCGTCGCTGTCCATCTGATACTTTATGCATTCTCCATTGTAGATCAATATCAAGCAGTTCAATCAGCTTCTCTCTCCTATCGTGATCAACCCCATTAACTGCCAATGCACTCTCAAATTAGCTGGGATATCATGACACATATATATACACAACAAAATATTTACTCCCCCATCCCCCAAAAATAAATCAAAATTAAAATAGGTATGTATGCTTGTTGGAGATGAATAATCCAAGTGGCAGTAGGTAGCAAGTTACTACCCACACAAAATTGTTTCTTAATTCCCTTTACATTTTTATTCATTGGTTGAAGGCAGTAGTCCATCAACAATTACTAAAACTCTGAACTTCTCCAAATGCTGGGAGCATTGAAAATGCAGTGTCAATCAAATAAATGAGAAGGTTACAGCATTTTATCACCCACCGCCAAAAATCATATGCTCCGCGGAGAAGTCTCCTTGTAGTGGAATTTCTCCCTGAGAATTAGCAAAGACAATTCAACTTAAATTGAGCGTGATCAGAGCACATGGGTACATGTGAATAGGGAAAGAACAGAGAAGCTAGTAACCATCATGGGATCCTTTTTCTTAAATAACACGGAGAAATAATGTTTGTGCATAAGCCTTAACAAGGATGATAGTAGCTTAACTCCATAGCATTTACCAGGACAATACAATTCACCTCATGTCCCAAGAACCAACGAAGCACATTGGTGAATCATTTCGTCTAAACTATGGGTCCCAAGCTACTGGACATATTAGACACATACCTAAACAACTTAGCAAATCACATGGTTACATTTATAACTAAACAATGAAACTCACAATTCATCATATGAAATCAAAAGAAAATTTATGTCTATAAGTTATTCATATTAAGACCATAATTGAGCTACTCACAGCAGAGCCAACAGTTTTACTCCAAGATCCTCCCAAATAGGCCAGGTCACCGCTACAAACCAATTGAGTATCGTGAAAGGCTGAACCATTTATAACCCGTACAACATCTCTTCCTCCAACCATGTGTTTACCGGCCAAAATCTTCAGCAAAGTGGTCTTCCCTGCACAATATTAGCAGTGGAGTCAGTTGCAAAGTCACCCTTCCGGCTTAACATGAACAACACAAGAGAGTATAGTCAAGAACATAAGCTATTTTATCTTTTCTTATATGTACTAAATACCACTCATAAGCGCATAATTATCAGCACATTGCTCGACCCGCCATTGAGATATCAAACAAACAGCATAAAATTCAAATTCCCCTTGTCTGGTTGCTATGATATTCTCTAAATATATATCTTCTCTTGGACATTTCATTGATTAATTCTCCATAATCCCTCCCAAGCACAATTTCCTCTCATTGCATTACGCATCTAACACACTCAAGCAACAAACATATAGAAAACTAAACCAGAAAATTCTCCTAGACGCTAGACAGCTAGTAGAAATCAAATCTAACTGAAACTAATAACCTGTAAGCTTGACAGTAACTTTCGACGCAATAGACAACTAACAAACACAAATACATAAGCTCAATCAATTAGCAATAGCATTCACAATGTTCACAAATCACAAAACGACTACCACTAAGAGCTACACTATCTTCAAGGCCGCGCGAAAATTCTGTTTGCTTCCCTAAACAATTGCATTTCGACATGTCCTTAACTTAACCTTACCGCCCAAATTTTCCCGGGAAACCAATTTTCCTTTTTCCTTCTCCGCCAAATTCACGTAGCAGAAAGCAAAACATCGGCGAGCTATACATGAACGAGACAGAGGAAATTCTTACCAGATCCATTGGCGCCGACGAGAAGGCAGCGAGATCCGGGAGCGATGTCGAGGCTGAAATCGGCGAACAGAGGAGGCTGCCCTTCGTACGCGAATTGCATCCCGCAAACTCTAATACTATTCGATTTACCATTCCCTTCTCCTCCAAATCCTCCTGTGTCCGCCATTTTTGCTCTGCTAATCAAGGTTTGGTACAGAGCCCTTTGTGTGAGCTCCGGCTAGGGTTTATATACGTCTCTGTCTGTGTTCGGTAGTTGGTGAGTGACGTAGAACGCGCCATTGGCTTACACGTGTCGATCGATCAGTGGTGCCACGTAGGTTTCTGGTTTAAGAATTTAATTGGATGACTTGGTGCAGAAAATGCCACGATGGTTTGTTAACATTGAAAGCCTAGGTTTTGTTGGCCATGCGGTTCAGTTTATGTTTTGGATCCGATGTTTCAACAACCAAAAATTTGGATCCAAATATGTAGAAACTCGAACACGACCTGACTTGGTGATGTATTTGAATAATTTTTTAGTTGTATTCAATATTGTATTTTTGTTATAAGCTATATTAATTAAATTCATATGTATTTGTAGATTTTGCATGTAAATCTCAACCGACGTTCTCTTCAAATTGAATTTAAGACGTACACTTTAACTTCAAACTCAAACCGTCACATTTATATGTTTTAGGAGTATAGAGTAAAAATGGCTGATTCAAATGTGGGTCAAATCTTACCTATATGCTAATTTGAATCCAAGGTTTAACCCGACGTGATATTTAGTGCTAGAGTTGACAGTTTGAATAAGAATTTATTAGCATTTGAAATACAGTATAACCTAAAACGATACAATCAACTTTCTATAGATTCTTTTAACAAAAATGCGGGTTAGATCATAAATGTAGCTCATTTTACACCACAGACCAACAATTTAATACGATGCGGTATGAAAAGAAAACTCATATATGATATGAGCATATTTTTGAATCAAAATTTAATTACCCTTTATCAATTTGAAACCGAACAAATCCGATCTAATCCTACAATCCAAATTGTCACATCTGCTTGAGTATCTGTCACATTGTGACTTGACAAAGTCATCAACAATAAATCATATAGATGTGACATAGAATATGCAGCCATTCAAACAGGCCCTTATTATAAACGACATGTCGTTTTATCGTACACTGAGTCGCTAACGTCTCTGGTCAATTGCTTTAAAAATGGAGCGTCGCCGAGAAGAAAGAGCAAAAACTAAAAATAAAATACAAATACAAAAACGAGAAAGCCATTCTCAGACGAGAGGTTGGACAAACAATCGTCTCGTTCTCGTGTTTCTGGTGAACCCTAGGGTTTTGGATTGGAGAAATTTTCCTAAATCTTTCGAGTGAATTTGAAGCTAAAGATTTGAAACCTCGTGATACGATTGAATTTATTCAGAAATTCGTAGTGCATGCTCCTGGTACTTGCTTGTTTTCTTACCGAAATTGATTGGTTTTACCTGTAATTTACTCATTTTCGGTGATGTTGAGCGGTTGTATTATGAATATTTTGCTGTTGAGTTTTGCTTATTAGCATTATTGTGGAATGATAGTGCAGCTATGGTTTGAGCTCGTGGAACTGAAATTGGAGTCTAGGTTAGATTTCAGTTACTGGAGTGATTGATTGGAATTTGAAACATGTTAGTAGCTTGAGGTTGAGGAACAGGCATTGTATTTATAATGAATTGAGTATTTTTTTGTGAGGGAAGACGCATTAGAAATTGTATTTTCTTAAATTCTAAACGCATGATTTGTTGTCGAAATTGTTCGATTTTACCTGTAATTTACTCATTTTCGGTACTGTTTACTGGTTATATTTTGAATATTTTGTTGTTGAATTGCTCTAATTAGCATTATTGTGAAATGATAGTGCAGTAATGGTTTGAGGGAACTGAATTTGGATTCGAGTTGATTTAAGTACCTGGTGTGAATGATTGGAATTCGAAACATGCTAGTAGCTTGAGGTTGAAGAACATGCATGGTAGTTTATAATGAATTTAGGAAGTTTTTGTGAGGGAAGAAGCATTAGAAGTTATACTTTTGGCCTTCATTTGTAGAACAACACTTGTTACTGGAATGTATTTTGCTACTTGGCTGTGGGATCAGTTGTTGGTCAATAAGCTTGTTGCTGAATCACTGCGTACTGTTTGTCCACCTGGAAAAGTTTTGAGCATTGTGCACGCAAAAATCTATGCTTGGTTAATTCCCACATGTTGTTAACAATATATGTTCGGAACTAACTGATTGATGATGATAATGTGATGCCATTTATTTTGGAAGGTGGACCTTCATGGCTATACCGTGACTCTTAGGCAGAGCAATTGGTGAACTCCATGGAGGAAGACAAGGATAGAATTTTGCTCAGTAGTTTGGGTGTAACATCTGCAAATCCCGAGGATATTGAACGTGGCATTTTAGCACAGGTATTTGTTTGTGGTTGTTAATTTTGCGTTAATGAATATAATGGGTTATGCCCCTTTTTTTTTTTTTTTTTTTTTAATTTATGGAAAAGCTTAGCACTTAGATGAGAAAACCAGTTGCCAGGTGGTGTTATGTTACCTTATTGTCATCCCTGCTCAGTGTTTTGTAAACTACCTTCACAGTTGAATGTTGCACAATGTTTAAGCCTTTAAGGCCTTAAATTCTCTAAAATCTAATGCAAGTATGCAATGAGCGACCAATATATAATTTTGACTGATCTAACAACAAAAGGATTACAATAACAAGCTTTATATACAACTTTCCTGAAAGCATGAAGTCCTTTGAAAAATTCTTTGAAGATTTCATACCAGCTTTTTTTTTGCCTTTTAGACATTATTCGGATCATCATATGTAAAGCACAACCAAGATATTAAGTTAATGTACTGCATATGAAGAAACTCTTTGATAAGTCAAATTGTCTTACCTCTTAATTCTTTTTAGTTTACTGGATCTAATTTATTGATTTCAGCACTGCATCATTGGTTTGAAATTTGAACGATAGATTTCAAACGTTATAATTTTGCGTTGGCCACTTCTAAATTGCTAGGTGAGAGACAATGCTGGGAACAGTAATGAAGTTGGCGAGAGCACCGAAGATGATCAAGTTCAGAAATCAGAAAGCCTTGATCCATCATTTGCCAGTCAGTTAAAACTTTACAATAAATTGAGGGCAGTAGAGTTTGAGATAGATGCTGTTGCATCCACCATTGAACAAGTGAGGGATGATGAAAGTAATGAAGGCAATTTTGAATATGGTGATGATAGAACAGAGCAGCAGAGGGGCAAAGAGGATGATAGATTTGATCATCATGCTTCTGCCAATGACTTAACTCTTCAGCATGCTCTGGCTGCTGATCGACTTAAAAGCCTTAAGAAAACTAAGGCTCAGCTTGAGAAAGAACTTACAGATTTGTGCAAGGAGGCTCCATCCATAGGTAGAGATCATGGCAAGTTGATTCAAGATCTGGTGAAAGAAGAGCCAAAGCCCAAAAGAAAGTTGAAAGGAGTTCTGAAATCAAACAAAAATCAAGAAAAGCGTAAAAAAACAGTTTCATATAATGATGATGTTGATTTTGATGCAGTGTTGGATTCCGCATCTGCAGGATTTGTTGAAACTGTAAGTATAACATGTTTTTTATGTACTTACCCCAACAAGTTGTTTATTTATATTCGTGTTGAGATGTGAGTTATTGGGCAATCAGCCTTTTCAAACTGATATTAGGAAAGGGCTAAGTTACACTGTTTATGTCCTAGGAAAGGGATGAATTGGTTCGCAAAGGAATCTTGACGCCTTTTCATAAGCTCAAGGGCTTTGAACGCGGTCTTCAACAACCAGCCTCTTCTAATAAGCACAATATACCTGAGGAAGAAGGGAAGAATGATGATTTTGCTTCTTCCAGTGTTGCCAGAGTTGCCCAGTCAATATCAGAGGCTGCAAAAGCTCGCCCGACAACCAAGCTGCTTGATCCTGAAGCTGTGCCAAAGCTTGAAGCACCAACTCATCCTTTTCACAGGCTAAAAGCACCATTAAAAATTCGTCAGTCCCCAGACAGCGAATCAGAGAAGAAAAAGGGCTCGAAAAGGAATAAGAAGCGGCCTTTGCCGGGGAAGAAATGGAGAAAGCGCATTTCTCTTGAGGAGTATCAGTTGGAATCGAGTGGTATGTTTAATATTCCAATAGCAGTTCTTAATTTACTGTATTTCATTAGTATAACTATGATAGTCTCTTACAGTACCTATCTGGCTTTCCAGTGAGATAATATGACGACTGCTGGATTTTATGCTAACTAAAAGCTTGTTTTCTACATTTTAAATGTTTCCGATTTTATGTTTTTCAGACAGTTCAAATACATAGTTATTTAGTGTTCGAGGTTTCCGCCTGCCCCCTGATAGACTTAAATAATACTTCCAGACCTCGTTAAGCTTGTGCAATTATGTGATCATTATTCACCTTTGTTGACAATTATCTACCCATTCTTGTAAACATTGTAAATATCAGTAATTCGGTATGCTTGTATATGGTGTTTAATCCCATGTTTTTATATGATTAATGTATATCATTATCAAACTTGATTTTTATCTTGTAGATGCAAGAAATAATTTGACCATTTCCGAGGGTGAAGAAGAAATATTAGAGGATGTTGAAGATGTTGATGATGAACCTCCTTCTGTAACACTTGAAGGTGGGCTGAAAATCCCAGAACAAATTTTTAACGATCTTTTTGACTATCAAAAAGTGGGGGTACAGTGGCTTTGGGAACTGCACTGTCAAAAAACTGGTGGAATCATTGGCGACGAGATGGGTCTTGGTAAGACCATCCAGGTTTTGTCGTTTCTTGGAGCATTGCATTTCAGTAATATGTACAAGCCAAGCATTGTGGTTTGCCCTGTAACTCTCCTGCGACAGTGGGGAAGGGAAGCGAAAAAATGGTATCCGAGCTTTCACATAGAGATACTGCATGATTCAGCTCAGGATTCTGGTAATAAGAAAAAGAGATATGAAAGTGATGATGAAAGTGAAGGTTCTCTTGACAGTGACTATGAGACAAAATTATCATCTAAGAACACCAAAAAGTGGGATACCTTGATTAACCGGGTTTTGCGATCAGAGTCTGGTTTGCTCATTACCAGTTATGAGCAACTCCGGTTGCTCAGGGAAAAGTTGCTTGACATAGAATGGGGCTATGCAGTGTTGGATGAAGGACACCGCATTCGGAATCCAAATGCTGAAGTTACTCTAGTTTGCAAACAGCTACAGACAGTTCACCGCATTATAATGACTGGTTCACCGATTCAGAACAAGCTCACTGAACTGTGGTCTTTGTTTGATTTTGTTTTCCCTGGAAAGTTGGGGGTTTTGCCTGTATTTGAGGCAGAATTTGCAGTGCCCATATCTGTTGGTGGTTACGCTAATGCTTCAGCATTGCAAGTGTCTACGGCTTATAGGTGTGTACTCTGGTTACTCTGGAATTTTGTGAAGTATTTCATGATTTTGTACGCTTTTCGAGGAAGTTCGACCATCTCTCACAACATTGGTATTTATTTGTAGCTCATATCGATGATAAATTTATTTTTGATTGTCCAGGTGTGCTGTTGTCCTACGCGACTTGATTATGCCCTACCTTCTTCGGCGTATGAAAGCTGATGTAAATGCTCATCTTACAAAGAAGACTGAACATGTGCTGTTTTGCAGCCTCACCTCTGAGCAGCGAGCTGTTTATAGAGCATTTCTTGCTAGCTCTGAGGTAGAACAGATACTAGATGGGAATAGAAATTCTCTATATGGAATCGATGTGATGCGCAAGATATGCAACCACCCCGATCTGCTTGAGAGAGAGCACTCATGCCAAAATCCAGACTATGGAAATATCGAACGCAGTGGCAAATTGAAAGTTGTTGCCGAAGTGCTCAAGGTGTGGAAGGATCAGGGTCATCGAGTTCTTTTTTTCACACAAACTCAACAAATGCTCGACATCCTTGAGAATTTCTTAATCTCCAGAGATTACAGCTACCGGAGAATGGACGGTGTTACTCCCATAAAACAGAGAATGGCCCTGATAGACGAGTTTAACAACTCAAATGATGTATTTATTTTCATTCTAACAACCAGGGTCGGTGGCCTAGGGACAAATCTGACCGGTGCGAACAGGGTGATCATTTTTGATCCTGACTGGAACCCTTCAAATGATATGCAGGTAATGTACGATGAACTCATCATTTAATATACATTTAGAATAATGTTGCTTCTATTTGTAACTTGTTAAGCTGTCTATACCATTATAAACTATCACATAATATAGCGTTTGGATGTTTTTTTTTTGGAATGGGAATTAGATTCCAATTTCAGAGCCATTTTCATGACCGAAAAAACCTAATACGAACACGAACAATGAGAATCTAATTCCATTCCCAAACAAAATCTCTAATCCAAGCGCTACCTAAGTATCTTGCTTGATGCTATCCAATTGTTTAAATCATAAAAGTTTCACCAGAACAACTGCTATTAATATTTCTGTTGTTAACCTATCTCTATGTTGAATTTCTCGGAAATTTATTGCAAAGCTATTTGAGAGTTACTATTACTTACAATAGGCCAGGGAACGCGCTTGGCGTATTGGCCAGACACGCGACGTAACTGTATATAGATTGATCACACGTGGAACCATAGAGGAGAAGGTGTACCACAGGCAAATTTACAAGCACTTTCTTACCAATAAGATCTTGAAGAATCCCCAACAAAGAAGGTTCTTCAAATCACGAGACATGAAAGAACTATTCGTACTAAAAGATGACGAAGAGAGTGGGTCAACAGAAACATCTAATCTTTTTGGTCAGATATCGGAAGATATAAACGTTGTCGGGGCTCAGAAAGACAATAATAAGCAGAACCCTAACAATAGTGCTGCTCTACACGATGATGGTGATGGAGGAGACAATGGGAACGATTCAGAGATTGGATCTTCCAGGAGGAAAGGGAAAGGAAAAGGAAAAGGAAAAGGGAAAGCTGATAACAATGAAGATGATGTTGATGAAGAAACAAATATATTGAAGAGTCTCTTCGATGCCAATGGAATACACGTAAGCTTCCTTGTAGTTTGTCTTTATATTCTTGATTTAATTAATTTATTTAAAATTTCTAGGTGGATACTCTTGTGATTCTAGATTCCAGGTGCATAGCAGATAGAGCTAGAAATTTGGACCCAAACTCATTTTTGCGGGTTCAGGTTCCATAACCCGGTTAATTTTCTGGTCGGGTTTACCATGGGAAAGGTGTAGGTATGGTTGGCCAACCAGCACATGACCCTCACATTTTCTATGTAAAGCCCATTCAAACCCGTGTCTCTTGTGGGTTGGGTTTGGGTTGAGGTCTTTTTAACCCGTGCTGAAAAATGTTGATTTGAAACGTTGCTTTCATGTTCAGTATGCTATATTAGGTGCAATAACCTTCTTTGACCAGTCTGTTTTCTTGTTTGTTTTTTTTCCCATGTAGAGTGCCATGAACCATGATGCAATTATGAACGCCGATGATGAGGAGAAGATGAGGCTCGAGGAGCAAGCTTCTCAAGTTGCACAAAGAGCAGCAGAAGCATTACGGCAATCACGACTGATTCGAACCCGAGACAGCATCTCCATCCCAACATGGACGGGAAGATCAGGAAGTGCCGGTGCACCATCATCCATTCGCCAGAAATTCGGTTCAACCGTCAGCTCCCATTTGATCAGTACTTCTAAACCTTCAGACTCTAGCATCGGTGGAAGCAATCAAAATGGCCTTGCAGCTGGAGCATCTGCCGGTAAGGCACTGTCTTCCTCTCAACTACTTGCTCGAATCCGTGGAACCCAAGAAAAAGCAGTCGGTGCAGGGCTCAAACATCAGTTTGGCATGGCAGCCTCCACTTCCAATCGAGCCAGATCTTCACGACCATCCAACAACTCATCCGGGATCCAAGCCGAAGTCTTGATTCGACAATTATGTACATATATACAGCAAAGAGGTGGGAGCACCACTTCGGGAAACATAGTGGAGCATTTCAAGGACAGGATATCCGATAAGGACCGGCCTTTGTTCAAGAATCTTTTGAAGGAAATTGCAAGTTTAGAGAAAAGCCCGAATGGAACGTTTTGGGTTCTCAAGCCGGAGTATCAATAACACTGATGTGCGATAAGGATTGACCATTGTTTAAGAATCTTTTGAGGGAACTTGTGAGTTTAGAGAACATCCCGAATGGAACGTTTTGGGTTCTCAAGCCGGAGTATCAATTACACCGATTCACCGAGCTGATTGACAATTTTTGGAGAATCAAATTTTGATGATTTGATGCTGTTCCAATGCCCAAAACTGCCCTACTAATCTGTAAGTGGTTTATATTTTGCTTGTTAAATTCAATTCAATACTTAATTACAGACTATTTCTTTTGTGGGAGGCAAAGGAGAAGGAATGTTCATACCTTATTTTTTTTTGTTATAATGCTCATTTGCTTCATTATTTCATGGAAATTGTTTTTTTTTTTGTACAGGACGGGTAGGTTTGTTATTTTCTGTTAACTTATCAAATATAACCGAGACGTGTTTGTGTCGGAGAACTCTACACATTTTGTAATCGTGTTGTGTTTGTGTTGGGCGTCCAAAATACTCACACATGATTGATTAGTCGTGTCACAACACGTATGACACACCCGACACATTTAAAGGTGTAATTGTAAATTTATCTTAAGAACGTGTCAAATGTGTTTGGTTTGTCATGTCATGCCTACCGCTTTGGATAGTGTCAAGTCAAACCTGTTGGTTGTTTTGAGCAAGATGTGTTAGTATCAACGTGTCGCGTGTTCATCGAAATGTCATGTTTGTGTTTGTGTCTATAGACATGTCATGACATGATGCGTATGAACGCCTTGTCAGCTGTACTTATTTTTATTTATAAAATCCACTCAATTCTCTTTGTAAACATTTCAGTTCAAGCTGGGATTTGGGACTGAGGTCAAGTTCGACATGCAAAGACAACTCCATGACAAGAAATGGCCAAAGTTAGAGAACCATTTCCTCAAAAACATTACACAACAATAATAAGAAAAAAGAAGATTACATGTAATATCTATAGAGACAACAGAGTCAAGGTTAAAAGAAGTGTATATCAGATACAATGATTGCAGTAAATATTATTTTCCATATATAATTGAGGTATTTCCTTTTCTCTCTCTCATTCTTCCTCTTAATTTCACAAAGAAACAAAAATCTTGATAACACCAACGATTACTCACTCGTACAATCAAAATGCCGCCCATCCTGCTGCAGATGTGGTCTTTCCCGATGATCCTGATGATCCCATCGTAGAAGGTAGGCTCCTCTGCAAACGACACCAAACGCGATACGTTCACTTGTTACATATCATCAACAAAAGATAATACTGAACTCACAAGTCACGAGCCAAATTGATAGGGTCAATAACGGATAGTGCTAATTCAGAAAGAAAAAAGAAATAGCACATTCGGGTTTCGCCATGATGGTGCACCGAGGATAAGAAGAAAAAAAAGGAGCACATGAGCACCAGGGATAAGAAAAAAAAAGGAGCATATGAGCAGTGTGAATATACAGTAGGGGATGGAAACAATGTTCAATACTGCCATGAGGTGGACCCCATGTAACACAGTTTCATCGTACAGGTCAATAATATAAGCTTCGGGTAGACAAACTATTTTTAGAGACGACAGTATGACAAAAAAAAAAAAGAGCAGTTCTGTAACCAAATTCAAAACTATCATGATTTAAATTTAGGGTTTGTAAAGGGACTAGACAGATGACAGACCAACAATAATTTGCACTACGGAGCTTGACCGACATAATAATATCCGCACGAAAGAATTCAATATACAAGTTCATAATCTAAGATTCAAAATACCCAAAAACTGAATATCATGCATAATCAAATAGGAAATAGACCGAAGGATACCTCTAGTTGTGAAATATCTGAAAAAGGATCGGTAGTGCGCCTCACATTTTCTTTGGCCCCCTTAAGATCAACACTATTACTTGAAGAAGCCAACTTCAAGGATACATGATCATTAGGTGGGGGTGGGAGAGGAGACCTTATCTTCCCCGCCCCACTAGGTGGCGGAGCAAGGCTGAGAGCTTTAGGCTTTCCACTTCCCGGTCCCGACAATCCAGCAGCTGAAAGCATGCCCGTTCCACTAGAAGGTTTCGGCTTCACATTAATCCGGATGGTTTCGCCTTCCTACAAACCAAACATAAAAATTTACAATGCGTACAAGAATTGAGTAGAAGGTAGGTGATAGGTTATATTGTTCAAGTATCAAAGAGAACCATGTAATTCAAAAGGCAAATTAAATGTAAGTGCCCAAATGCTTAATTATTGGAATTACAATTGATAAATAACTCGCCAGCCTCGACAATATTTTCCCGGCCCTAAATCCACAAGCCACAACATGCTATAAATAGCTAACATCACCATGAGCACTAGATCATAAACACACTAAATTCTCTACAGTCCTAAGTTCAAGGTATTTTCTATTTTCTAATCCATCCATACGCACATTCACTGCCCATATTCTTGTCCATAGTACTTCGATAGACATATTCGCCAGAAACAGCAATATTTTACAAGGTCTACACATAACTAATATCACCACGAGCACATGATCGTAATCACACAAAAAAAATGTCACTTGTCTAAGCTTCAAAAACATTTATACAGTCAGATGGATACAAGAAAATGAGTATATATATATATGCCAATTTCACAATTCTTTACCATACCATACCTTCAGCTCACAATTGACAGCTAAATGAACATTCTACTCATAACATCCTTATCAAATGTTGCCGAAATTTAACAGTGTGTTTCTAATCTTCAGCGAACAATTTTGAATGCATAATCATCTATAAATTCACCAACCAGATGCTTATTCATTGTATTCCCAATCCAGCTATACTCGCATCTCACTAGTCACACCATCCTAGGAGTAAGAATAACTAATATTGCAGTAAGTACAAGTTCATCTACACATTTCATTGTCTAGAGTCCCAAGTTCAAGTGACAACTTCCGATCAATCCATTTTTATATATACATCCATGCACAGATTAACAAGAAACATACTAGAAATAACTAAAATAGCCACTAGCACAAGATCACAAACACACTAGATTGTCCACTGTCTTGGGTTCAAGAACACACTTTTACAGTCTTAGAAACACAATAACACAAGTATATATAAATCCTACAAAAACCCAATTTCACGACTCTTCACCATACCTTCAGCCGACAATTGACAGCCAGATGAATATTCTACACCGACAACATCCTAACTAATGTTGCCAAAATTTAATAGTGTGTTCTTCTAGTCTTCAAGGTACATGCTCAAATGCACATTCACCACCCAGATGCTTATTCATTGTAACATCCAATCAAGCTACACCAATATTTTACAGGGACTACACTAGCAAGTCAAAATATCCCAGGAATTACTAATATCACCGTAAGCACAAGATCATAAACACACTACACTGAATTGTACCCACTCCTAAGTTCAAGGTACATTTTCCAATGGATTCACATTCACATCCATGAATTACTTTCCAGTCACAGCAATATTTACTGGGGCCTGTGCTCAAAAGCTAAACACACTAAAATTCTCTAATACAACCACAAGCATAAGATCACAAACACTGCAAATAGCCCACTGTCTTAGGCTAAAGCTACATTTCTTAATTCATCTAGATACTCATTCACTGTTCATATTCTTATCCACTGTACTTCTAATCCTGAAACACAAATATTTTACCAGGCCTATACTAACAAGTCACAACATCCTAGGAATAACTAATATCGCTATATGCACAAGATCATAAACACCTATATTGTTCACTGTACTAAGTTCAAGGTACATTTTCCAATGCATTTACGTTCACATCCATAAAAAAACTCTCCAGTCACAGCAATATTTCTTGGTGCCTATAATCACAAGCCAAAACACACTAGATTAACTAATATAACCATGAGCACAAGATCACAAACACACAAAATTTTCAATGGTTGCTTCAAGGTACATTCCTGAATCCATACATATGCACATTCACTGTCCATATTCTTATTCACTGTACTTCCAATCCAGCAACACCAATATTTTACAGGTTCTATACTCACAAGTCACATCATCATAGGAATAAGTGAATAACTAATATTGCTAAAATCACAATATCATAAACACACTACATTGTCCACTGTCCTAAGTTCAAGGGACATTTTCAATGCATTCACATCCCAAAATAACTCTCCAATCACCGACTCCGATCACCAACTCACATCAATATTCCACCAATATTGCCAGAGACTTAACAGCCTCTAAAATCAATTGGATCCATTGGGAGATGCGACTGATGATTAATGAAGTGTTGTCCTCTCACTCCCACATGAACACAAAACACAATAACATAGATGTGTGTGATCCACAAAAACAAATCCAATTTCACAACTCTTCATTATACCATACCTTTAGTCTATGATTCACCGCTGGATGAATATCAATGTTCTCTGCCGCCTCGCCACCGCCAGTCTCCTTCTCCTGCTCCCTCTTCACATACTTCTCGTGATCCGACAACGCCACATTGAAATCGAACGCCTCGTTCCTCTCCGCGAACCCTAGCCCGATAAACGCGTGCTTCCCGTGCCCGTCCTCGATCTTCAGCACGAAGTACCGCGACGAATCGAGCACCGGCTCGACCGCGCTCTCGCGCTGTCCCGGGAGCACGAAACAGGCCGCGAACAGGTCGCCGGAGTTCGGATCCTCCAGTCGGATCTCGCACCGCTCCTTGCACCACACGACTCTGAGTCGGCCGGTACCGATCTTGTCGGTCTGTAACCACTCGCCGCACTTGTACCCGCCGGAGGTGCTCCTCGGCGGGATTTTGAACACGGACACTTCACGGACCACGAGGAGGGTGTGCTCGAACGATTCCTCCTCCTCGAACAACATCGCTTTCGGCTGTCCGGCGAGATTTGAGAGCAATGCGCGAGATAACCCAAATTTGTGAAGGTTTGGGCTCAGTTTTTTTTTTTGGGGGATCTGTGAGAATGTAAATGGAGTGAAATTGAGGTTGTGGAAGTTGAATTCGAGGTGAATTTGGAGATAATTTTAGGTGAATTTGAAGTTGAGGAAGGTAAAGAGAAGGTATCAATGGAGGTTGCAGAGAGAGAGAGACGTGGGCTCGAAGTGTTGCTTTTATTTTTGGAAGATGGTCAACTGAATCAGACGATAGAGGAAGAAGAAGAAGACAGACAGGTGGGGATATTACGGAAATACCCCTACATTGTCACAGAAATTACATTGTCAGGCCTGGCCCATATTATTTGTTCTTAAGAGATTGGGTTGAGACATAGAGCCGACAATTTGAATACAAATTCGTAGGCATTCTAAAAAATCCAATCCGTCAACTTTGGATCAAATCAATTTTTTTGTGCGAAAAATGACCAGATCTAATCTCATGTTTTAATATGAAATTTGATATGATCCAATTAATTACATTTTCTAGATTTTGTTCTCAACCTATGCACTTGGTTTCAAATAGACCTGATTGATGAATCAGATGGGATCGTTCACATTTTGTAGATCGGTTGGTATCATTCATTGATCGGATAGGATCGGTCACATTTTGGGATATTAAAAGGAAAGAAAATGATCTATATCAAATGAATGACACCAATATCTAACAACGTAGATTCAAACTCGTATGTAAGTTTTGTTAACATAAAATAAACCCAATAACTTTTCAGACGTACATCAATAATTATATTTAATGAGGTACGAATAAGGTATAAAAAAAACCCGCACATTCTCGCTAAAAACCCTACTACCTCGTTTTCTACCCAAATTTAAAAAAATTAAACTCGAAATCTATATGATTAAAGTTGACTCCAATTATAACGAATATATTAGACAACATAAAATGTTTCATTTTAGTCTCCAAATTATCTATTTTGTTCTAGTTTGGTAGCCTTGAAAATTTTAGTAATGTGTTGGGCTTGGGCCGAAGTTGTGTAGTGGACTCATCATGTTTGGGCCGATGGCCCACAACAAACTCAGCCGCCTGATTGGCAACGAGCAACATCCTATTCTTCGTGCGTATAAACATATCCACGCATCCAAACAAACACCAATTCGCATTCCGGTATAAATCGAAAAAGGCGTGGACAATTTCGGGATTTGAAGGTCACACAGTCTCAGTTCCAACTTCGAACAGTCTGAACACTGCGGTGACTCGAGCCACACTCCAAACTCACCGTACGATCTCTCTCGATCTAAAACCCTAGGGTTTGACGAATCGATTTCGAAGCTCTCGTGCATTAACCTTTGTTTTTCGATTCTGTGTTTTGTTGTTACAGGAATGGCCAGGAGCCTAGGAGCATTTCTAGTGCTGGTTCTGGCAATTTCGATCTGCGAAGCTGCGTCGATCGTTCAACCTGTTTCTGACTCTCACCGATCTGCAGCTTCGGAGCTGTTTAATCCGACCGATGGATCGTTTGGAAGGTCAATTCAACGCTTAAATTTTCCGTTAATTATTTTTGTTTTATGTTAGTTTGTTTTGTTATTTACATTGGAAAGCTCATCTTGCGGATTGGAAATAGAAGAAATGGAGAGAAAATTGAATATAGATCGTTTTGGTTACTTGAAATCTAGGATTTTATGTTTTTGCTGTTGTTGTTTCCTAAATTTAGTATAATGCTTAATTTTTTGTGTAATAGTCCAAAACTCAGTTTTGTATGTAGATATTTTTGGTTACTTGAAATCTAGCATTTGACGTTTTGGTTTTGGCTTTCCAAAATTTTACGAGAAATTGAGCACAAGTTTAGAACACAACTCAGCATTTGAACTAATTGTTGTGTTGGTTGACTATTGTTTAACTTTTTCCTGTTTTTCGGGTAAGAAAATATAATTTTACAGTAAAACTATGTTCCATAATGCAGGCAGTTTAGCCAAATTTTCAGGTATTTTTTTTGTTAGATACTATCGTATGAGTTGTCTGCCTGATCCTCATTCCATTTGAAAGCAAATGTCTGAGGTGATCTGTATAGTTTAGTAACATGGCTGGGGAATAGTTGGAGTGCATAAGTTGATATTTGTGCAACTGTGTTCAAGCTGCAGTTACTTAGCATTTGTTTGAAATTACTTGAGTGTTCTTTCATCATCCAGACAATTTGAAATACTAAACGAAATTGAAGTGATCAGCTGTGCTCTTTCCATTATATGATTGCTCAAATGCGTCTGAGCTGATGGAGTTCCCTTTATGTCTTCAGGCTACTAATTATCATTTATTAATGCTCTGTTAATCTTCATTTGGCCATTTTCTAAAATATAATTATTCATTTTGAGAAGATAAGGGTGAACAACTCTCTGACTCATATTTGCATGTCTGCAGCTTAGAAGAGACATATCAGGCCCTAAGAACATTTGAGATTCTTGGAACAAAAAGACCCGATATAAGCACAGCTACTTGTCAGTCTGTATCTGAAAATCTTGGATCATCATCTTCAACATCAAAAGATTTGTACTATGCCTTAAAAGTTAATGGAATATTGAAGTGCAATGTTAATGATGAGGTTTATGAGGTATTCTTGAACCATTGTCTTTGATGGGTTGTTCCCAAGTTGAATCCGAGTTTAAGTTGATGATAAAATGGCGAGTGACTACTAATGCTTAAATCATTTCTCTTCTAAAGGGCCTCATTTCAAGACTACAGGCTGCTGTTAGTGGTGCAAGTTCATTACTTGATTTCCACTATTCAATTGGAAGTTTGGTACTTATTAAGGTAATTAACTCACCAGGAAACAACAATTCCTATTTTAGTTTTATGAGTGTGTGAGAAAATTTTGTTGCTGAACTGTAAAAACTCTGGTACTTTGGGAAAGCAACATTGGTGACGTTGTTGAATCCTTTTAGTGTTACTTGAGCAGTCCTTTTAGTTAAATATTTACCTAATTTGTAGTATATAATGTTTTTTCTCTTTCTGAATGCAGGATCAAACTACTAATGTCGATGTACAACTTGGAGATGCTGTTGGAGCTTTTCGTTCCATCAAGGTAGGTGCTATGCAGCTATGGTAGTCAATGTTACTGCTGTTATTCTAGCTTGTTTTATATTCCGGATGTAACCATTATGTCCAATTCTAATCCTGGCAACAAATTTGGGTGTTCTACTTAAGTCACCCTGTTAATGATTGGATTGATATAATAAATTATTTTCAGGCTTTAAGCCAGAGTGATGGAAGATGGCGCTATAGTTCTAACCAACCCGAGTCCAGTACTTATGCTGCTGGTAATTATCATCATGCTGCAACTCAATCACTATGATGTGCTAACCCATCAGTTTGTTGCATTGTTGAACATAGGTCTTAGTAATATGTTGCTCATGCATGTCTGTAATTATGAAAATAGATTAATTACTTATGGATCATAACTCATTTGTATGAGATGGTCATATTGTGCAGGAATAGCACTTGAAGCTTTGGCTGGAGTGATCTCATTAGCATCTTCTGAGATTGATCAGTCTATGGTAATTTGGAATTTTACTGTAGTTGTTTATATAGTTTTGTGTTTTATTTTTTTATAATCTTGAAACTCTATCATGCTGTGGATGTTTTTCTTAATGATGTAGTATTGTTGATACTCATTATTAAATATTTTATATGTTTGTGTTGGCTACTTTCATGATATTTTTTTATCGTACATAATTCTTATCATATCATTGACAGATTAGTACGCTGAAGAACGATGTACTGAAGCTTTTTGATAGTATTGAGAAATATGGTACGTGCAACTTTTGATTTTATTTTTTTGGTTGGAAATAATTTTTTTCCTCAGTCACATTTCTCTGCACACCATTGGCTTTATCCTCCTATCATTCAAACTTATGTGTTCCTTGGGCTACTACCTGATTATTTGCTGTTTATCTCCTGCTCCTACTTAGAGCTTTAAGCTAATGGTGCTAATTTTTTAGTGTTTGTTGCACTATTTAGTACCTGTGACCATTACTGCAATGGTCTCATGTATGATGAGAAGAATCTTTTGTATTTATTTTCTAAGTCCTTGTTATGTTTTCATTGATATTTTTTGCATTGTTTTGTATCATGTCAAGTCCTTATCTTGTTTGATTGATATCATATGATCGATAATCTTTGGCACATATCTGGTGATGAGAAGAATGGTTGTGTACGTGTTTCTACCAATGTAGCCGTATTCAAACTGTGTTCTGTTGCTCTCGATACTCATTTGACATAGATCATTGCTCTCTTATTGTATTAAAACCATATATTGCTTATGATTTTTTTTCTCATAGCATATAGTTAATTATATTTCTTTAATATAGAGGATGGGGCCTACTACTTTGATGAAGAAGTTGTTGATACACGTGAACATCAAGGTCCACTGTCAACTACCTCATCAGTTGTTCGTGGATTGACAGCATTTGCTGCTGTGACTCCTGGAACTTTGAACGTGAGTGGAAGCATCCTAATTGACATGAGCTCTGGTCAGCTACTTTTATCTTTCCTTGTATTTTAGTAATTTGTTGCTCTATTTGCAGGTCCCAGGGGATAAAATATTGGGCCTGGCTAAATTCTTCCTAGGCATTGGAATTCCTGGAGATGCCCGAGACTTTTTCAATCAAATTGACTCATTAGCTTTCTTGGAAAGCAACAGGCAAGTACTTCCTCAGTAGCGTTTTATGTGTGTACATTAAACATGTCTCAATATGTGTATGTGTTATGAATAAAATTTTGCTATCAAGTTTAGGTAGGAATGTTGAGTGTTTGGCTCCAGAAAAATGAATTTTTTTTGGATAAAGTCAAAATGAGGAATTTAGCTTGGGGAAATTATGCTCTGTAGTAGTTTAATGAAGAGAACCAATAACAACTCCAGAATGTCCCACACTTGTTTCCTTGCTATTTCTTATCAATGATCTTGAGACTGAAACCAGGTTTCGAGCACAACATTAGAGAAATTGATAGTATATTTACCTTGACATCTATTTTCCCTTGCTCATTATTCATTATGAATGTAAGAAATTGGATGGCTTCTCTTCTCAAGTACTATGGCTATAGTGTTTCAGTTATCCTAACTATGCCTTATTGATATAGAGTTGCCATACCACTGATTTTGTCACTTCCATCAACTGTTCTGTCGCTAACCAAGAAAGACACACTCAAGGTATGTTCAGCTAAATAAAATGCGTACATTAATGTACATGGTATGCTAGTTTAGCTTTTACTATAAGATTTTGCTTCTTTCTTGATATCAGTGTGTTATAAGGTACACGTCTGCAACACCCTTAATTGTGTTTAAATTCAAGGGTCTTTTTTGAAGCTGGAAAAAAACCCACACCTTTCAGGGTTATAAAAGGCAACTGAATCTGTTTATTTCCTTTCAAAGAAAAAGGGCTCATGCCTTGGAGCACCTTCGCTCCTTAAATGCTTTTGGACTGACTGAGCTCACATTTAGTGATGTCCTCTTGTTCTATTTATATGTAGATGAAATTATATCGTGGATCTAACGTGCTAGGACTAGCACCATCTCTCAATTGTTCTTCAGTTGTAATTCAGTAGAAAACTTGTATGCAAGTGATGATCAACTCACAAGTCACACAATAATGTTCTCTTAATACGCTGTTCAACTGTATCTGTTTTTTGATAGTTTGTTGCATCCATGAATTTCATATTCACCATTATATTGGAGCCGAATAGTTTGGTTGTAAGTTTTTGGTGGTGTTACAATTTTAGCTTATGACATTCTGTACTTGTTATACAAAACAGGTCAAGGTGAATACTGTGCTTGGTTCAAGTGCACCTTCCATAACAGTGAAGCTCGTGCGAGCTTTTGGTTCTGGTTCGAAGAGTAAATCCATAATTGAGAGCGAGGTGCAGTATTTATTTGTCTTATCTTTTCTTCATATGTCTCTACATATTCTGGCCTTACTATTTTCTGAATCAGTTTATTGTAGTGTTCCTTACTTCATAATGTTTGTTTTCTGTAATGTAGGAACTCAAGTTTGACTCCAACAATGAGCTCTATTACTTGGATGCTCTACCAAAGGGTGTTGATGTCGGAAATTACATGTTTGTTTTTGAGGTAATCATGTTTCCATATGTTCCAATTAAACAAAAGTTATGTAAATGTCATGCATAACATAATTAACTATTTTATAGATTGTGCTTCAAGAATCTGAGGATAAGAAAGTATACACTACCGGAGGCCCGACTCAAGTACCAATATTCGTCACCGGGGTCATCAAAATTGAGAATGCAGAAATTGTTGTGCTAGATAGTGATCTTGGAAGTGTAGAAGCCCAGAAAAAGTAAATTTATTATTATTTTTAGTGTTATTTTCTATTTTATACCATTGAGCATGTGTCACTCAAATATGTATGTCATTCTACTTCGATCCATCTCAGGCTAGATTTAGCTGGAGGAAATGCCGTGTCATTATCAGCCAACCACCTTCAAAAGCTGAGACTATCCTTTCAATTGACCACTCCTCTTGGGCATGCTTTTAAGCCTCATCAGGTGATATTCTTGTATCCTTCTTCTGCCTATTGGATGACATTCTTCTACACGGTAGGTTACAAATTGTGTTGCCCTGCAGGCATTTTTGAAGTTGAGACACGAGACCAAGGTGGAGCATATCTTTGTGGTGGGAAGCTCTGGAAAACAGTTTGAAATAATTCTAGTTAAGTTTCATTTGCTACATTCTTAAAGTCATGTTCTTATGCTCGTATTCTTGTTGCTATTTTGGTCAGTTAGTATCATTGATCTCATAGTTGCCGATTGTGTTATAGGATTTCCTTGGACTGGTAGAGAAGTTTTTCTATCTTTCTGGAGTATATGATATCCAGCTAACTGTTGGTGATTCTGTCATGGTAATCATTTATTACTATTATTTTTTATCTCGAGCTGTTATCTATGTTCGCAAACTGAGCACTTAGTGTTTGTTTTCAGGAAAACTCTTTCTTAAAAGCTATTGGCCATGTTGAACTAGATATACCAGAAGCACCTGAGAAGGCTCCCCGTCCTCCTGCACAGCCTGTTGATGCTTTATCAAGATATGGGCCCAAAGCAGAGATAAGCCACATTTTCAGGGCACCAGATAAGCTCCCGCCAAAGGAGTTGTCTCTCACATTTTTGGGTCTTATATCTTTGCCATTCATCGGATTCTTGGTTGGGGTGAGTCTTGCTTAAATTTTTTTATTAATATAATATGAATTTATGATTCAGTCCAAATATTTCCACTTCTTTTAGAATTTTATCCTCAAATTACTGTCTGATGCTGATTGAAGTTGGTTCAACGGTTCCTGAATTCCCACACCAAATTGGTATTTGGGCTCCATCTTTAAAACTTAAATCACGGGTCATGTTCTTGAATGATAGTTGCCTCTCTTTTGTAGTAACATGTGATCATGGGTCCAATTGCGACTTTTGCTTTTGTTGGCATTTTGTGTCACAAATGAGTTGTCGGTCCAGTGGCATTGGCATTTCGGGAGCTACCAAGTTCTCTCGAGAGGATGATAATTCCAACATTAGGGGTGATAACATATGTTCACGGGTCATATTTGTGTTTGTATTCATGTTCAAGTTAAATATGCCAACTTGAAAACGACTCATTTATGATTGGATTGACCCTTCGGCAGGTTTGACACGAACACGACACGATTAACTAAATGGGTTGGGTTAGTCGACACAAACACTAACAAAGCTGAATTCAAACCCTCTTAATGTGTCGTGTTTGTATCAAATTACGTGTCAGGACCTAAATTGCTAGTACATGGTCTGTTAAATGCTAGAGAGGTACACTAAAGTACTCTAGTGTACTGTATGTGTCGTGTTTTCCGTAACATGTCTGTTTTAGCTCCTGATTTTCAGTATTTTATGTTTAACTTCATGTTTTTATCTTATGTTTCTAATAGCTATTACGTTTGGGAGTGAATATGAAGAACTTCCCTACTTCCACTGTACCTGCAGCCTTTGCCGGCCTCTTCCATTTAGGAATTGCTGCAGTTCTGCTACTTTATGTGCTTTTCTGGGTGAAGGTTAGTTTATCTCCTTTTGCTTTCCCTTTATTTGACAACAGGCTGCTAGTCATGTGATCTTTATGAGCCCCATTGTACAGTTAGAGCTGGCTATTCAATTTTTGGGTCGGGTTGAAAAGGCCTAACCCGAACCCCCAAGAGTTGTGGGTTAACCTTTGCCCAACCTGGCCGAGTCTAGAAACCAACCTGATCTATTTTATGCAACATGAACTCACAAAAAATGTGGGCAAGATTTCGGCCTCAGTTACAATTCCAAATTGTCAGTGGACAATTATACCGTGGGAAGCTAAAAGTTTGTCCATAGTTCCATTTTTTGTGCATTTCTCGAGTGTTATCTTGATTTTTCGTGTGTCACCTTTTTCATGAATTGACAGGCATCAAGGGTAGTCAGGTCAAATGTGGTTTCCTATTTACTTCATTAGTAGAGACCATTGTGTTCTCGGGTTGTGCTTGTGTCATATTATGATGAGTCAAAATGAACACAAACTATTAGTATGATTGGTCTCGAAGCTACTAAACCCGACGCACTTAAATATATAGATTTGAATTAAGACTACCCAACCATGGTACATTTGACTCATTTTTCATTATTGACATGAGCCATTTAGAATTTATCATTGTGTTTAAATGGGTGAGTTATAAATTGGAACCTGTTGAGTTAAACATGTTGGGCAGGTCTAAAATGAACATGACATGAAATCTGAATAAATTCATGACCCAAAATGTCAACTTACGCTTACATGTTTATTATCTGTGTGCAGCTGGATTTATTCACCACACTGAAAGCACTCGGGTTCTTGGGAGCATTCTTGATGTTCGTCGGGCACAGAATCCTTTCCCACCTGGCGTCCTCTTCATCCAAGTTGAAATCTGCTTAAAGAAAAACCTGAAGCGAGCCTTTTTCGCCATTGCAAAATCGAACTTGAGAAAGAAAAATGAGTAGTGTCCCTCTCACAAGTAGTAGTTTTAGGCATTTTGACTCAATTTTGTAGACTCTTTTGAGCAAGTTATGTATGGACCTTTTTAGAACCATGCCTCTAGAATTTTAGCACTTACAGAATCGGACTTAATTGTCTTAAAAGAAGTTTACGTTACTATCTCTTATAATTCATCTATAATAATGGATTTGACAGGTGATTTGGATTTTTTGGTACATAATCTGAAAAATAACCTAAAGTCTGATCCTATTCTATTCGACCAACCGGCAAATTCGCACTGTTGAGCTGATTTTACACTTAAATCCAATTTTAGCAGTTTCAAAATCTAAAAGTATTTGAATCTCGATTGGATTGAATTTATATTGGGGTTAATTACAGTATTCTATTTTATGGTAGATTTGTTTTATCAGTTTGATACCCTTAAGTATTTTTTTTGTTATTTTTTCCACTTTATGATAAACAATCCCAGTTTCGTCTCTATCACCGTTACATTGGTGCTAAAAAGATGGTTTTACCCTCATCTTCAACCTTTCTCTTTCTCTCTCTCTCTCTCTCATCTTCAACCACTGATACACAATCTCTTCTCCTTCTCCACATCCGTCTCTGTCTCCCATTTTCATCTTCTTCACGGCGCAATCAAAGCTCTCTTTTTTTGGAATCTACGCACTCAATACAAGGCCATTCCTTTTTTCTCTATCTAAAACCTCTTCTCTTCTTAATTCACAGTACATACCAACACACACACTCAACAAAATTGAACC